>CAEGAF010089549.1:0-16565 GCA_903067075.1 Micropoecilia bifurca | reverse complement strand
ATTCACTCAGTGCGTTATAGTTACACATCGCTTAGCATTTGTTGCTGCGCGTTTGCGCAGAGTGAAGAAAGACGAGACCAGCTGGACAGACAGGCTGAGAAATGAGATGCAGCTGATCGGTATCGGTAACAGAGCCAATGATCGGCCGATCCTGATCATCCCCGATTTTACGAAAATCGGCCGGTTATCGGTGACCGATCGATCGGCACACCTCTAGTTAATATGTTTAGAAAGCATCAAAATACACTCAGTTTCTGCTGCACTTTGAATAAAAAGATGTAATATCCATATTTTTTGGGGGGGGAATGATAGAATTTCTACAGATATTGTAGCAAGAAAGAAGAAAATGTCAAGGGTTTTTCAAAATCACACTTTAGACAAGAAAAGTTTCTATTTAAAGAGGGATGATTATCTTAATCAGTCACCAGATGAGCAGGAATATAGTTATTTGCATGAATTAAAGTTTTTAAAATATGATAGACTTAATCTAGTTCTTAGACACTTCACCAATGAGTGAGTGACGTTTCACTAAATGAGTTTGAAAAGGTTTCGAAAGCATGTCAACAACAGGTAGTTTCTGTCTGAAGCATAAATATGAGCAGTTTGTTGAACTATGCTGAGACTTTAACTGAAACTGTGTGCTCAGGTTAGATGAGAGTGAGATTGATCTGGTATGAAACATGACCTGCATGTGGAAAATCACCTTATGCCTACTGTAAAGTACAGCGGAGGATCTGTGGTGCTTTGGGCTGTTAGAGGCTCTGGCGTCACGAACCATGAGATTCAGATGGAAACCCAAACTCAGTCTTCTCCACTGATTGCCTCAGTCTTCCGATCTTAATCGGACATTGTGAGATTATTTTACTGCAATGAAAAGATTTCAACACATTTCTAGCAGAGATTGTAATAAATTCTTGTGCGTTTCAGCCAACAAAGAGTACTACCACCAGTGGAGTGTGGAGGAGTGTCATGGCTGCAGTCTGGACTTGTCGACCTTCACAATAGAGGAGCTCGACAACATCACTTCAGAGTACACTCTGAAAAACACAGTGAGTTGACACTCACTATTTATTTCTGTTATGAGTTCTTGACCTCAGAAAACATTTGGCCTCGAATGCTTTCACTTTCACCCACTGCGCTCCTTGAATCTGCTATACTAGCTTTTCTCGCTGAAGTCCTGCTCTCTGTTTGTCCAGGACACGTGTTCTATGGCCGTGTCGTTCCTGTCGGGGAAGGTCGTGTACGTGTCCCCTCAGTGTTCGGCCCTGCTGCGCTGCAAGCCCGAGTGTCTCCAGGGAATCGTGTTCTCGGAGCTCCTGGCCCCGCAGGATGTCAGCACCTTCTACAGCGGCACGGCGCCCTGCCGCCTGCCGCCTTGGGCCTCCTGCATCGGCTCAGGTTTGCTCACGTCAAGCCCTAAAAATCCTCAAAGTCGGGATTGTAATTCCGCACTGACTGACTTGACTCTGCCCTCCCCGCAGCTTCTCCTCCCGTCGACTGCACCCAGGAGAAGTCCATGTTCTGCCGGATCAGCGCCGACCGGGCGCAGGGGGGCGAGATGCGCTACCACCCGTTCCGCCTGACGCCCTACCAGCTCACCCTCAGAGACTCTGACGCCGCAGAACCGCAGCCCTGTTGCCTGCTCATCGCCGAGAGGGTCCACTCCGGATACGAAGGTGTTTGTATTGTGGTGTTAACAAGGCTTCGTAATGATAAACACGTGTAGGTGCAGGGATTCAGAGGAAGACAAAACAGAGTTTACAGTCAAAACAAAATGAGGGAATCTGGTTTTAGGACTCAGGCAGGTGCAAAGCTTATGTAAACACAAAACAAACACTGTACCTTCGCCGTTTCAGTACACAGCATCTACGTGTCTTCCTGATGTCTGTAGAGGACGGGAGAATGACAGAGATGGACAGGCTGTGTGTCACTATTTAGCTCTGGAGTGGCCATATTCCTATGAATTTGGATTTCATGCATGTGTGCTGCAGAAATGAGCCTTTTTACATATATTCATGCAGAGAGAGGGAAATATTCATCTTTTCTCTCTGGTCCTTTCAGCTCCTCGTATCCCTCCAGACAAGAGGGTCTTCACCACCAGTCACTCTCCCAGCTGCCTCTTCCAGGAAGTCGACGAGAGGTCAGTGACCTCGTTGTGGTTACTGTTGTGCTGCTGTGTGCCGGCAGTGTTTTCCGTCCGCCAAAGCATTACGATATCAACTAACAGACTTGAGGCTTTCAGTCAGTTCAGTCACAGATATGGTTTTATCTGAATAACTTCTTGTTTACTTCCCCAGCATTGATGTGTTTTACTAATATGCCCACACACTGGGGATGTTTTTATCAGGATTTGTTTTTTGCAAAGATAGCCATCTTAGCACGTTTACACTTGAAACCAGGAGATTCAACAAGTCCTGTGTATGCTTCAAATTTCATAGTATTGCTTTAAGTCCTTCACTTTAAAATATGTTTTTGACTTTTCAATGTCTGCTTTTATTTTTGGCAACTAAATTTTCTGAAGGATAACCCTAATATGTTGATCCAACATGAGGTTAAAAAACTTTGCTTTCTCATTTGTTTTCTAAACATATTTCTGATTTGAATCATACAGTCTTCAATATACTTTTACTCCAGCTAACAGTTAGCTGAGGGGCTACGCTTTCACTAGTTGCTTTTATGACTTGTTGACTGTTCAGCACTAACCTGTTTCTGTGCAGTTTCAGTTAATCTCGTTTGGACAAAACTTACAGAAAAAGTTGTTCTCCTGGTTCATATTTAGCTAATTTTTTTCAATCTTTTAAAATTGAATGATGAGTGTTTCAGCTGCTATATGAGCTTCTGAGCAGAACGGTACACGTCGCAAGCCGACAGTCATGTTTCTACTGGGAACGTCAACGTAAACAATGAAAACTGTTTGCTACAGTAACCCTGATTCAATCAACAAAATCACCCACAAAAACTAGAATATTGATCAGGACCTGATACTGATCGTCACTCCTGTGGTTTTAATGCAATTTTTACAAATTCAGACATAATCATCAATCAAGTTTTATTTGTATAGCACATTTCAGCAGCAAGGCATTTCAAAGTGCTTTACATAATTAAAAGAAAACAGCAAGTGACATTGAATAAACTGTAAGAAGGAGAAAGAAATTTTTAGGGGAAAAAAAGATTAAAGAGGCTAAAAACATTAAAACCCAGATAGGGACACCCCTGTCCCTATCTGGGACTCAAACCCGATCTGGGACTTCAGTCAAAACATAAAATAAAATATCACACAACTATTCAAAGTGTTTAGCGAAATTAAAAGTATTTGTTCTCATGATCTGATTGTGTGCTTTCAGGGCTGTACCGCTTTTAGGCTACCTGCCCCAGGATATGGTGGGAACCCCCATCCTGCTCTACATCCACCCAGAGGACAGGCCAATGATGGTGGCCATTCATGAGAAAAGTGAGGCTGTTTGAGTCTCTTTTATTTAGTTTTTGTGATCTTGATCAATTATTATTCAGACATTTTTTGTTTTCTTTGCTCTTATAAAAGCACTTTACCTACTGTAGATGCAGTCTGAACATAGTTGTCGATATCAGGCTGCATTTCTGACGCTTCAATACTTTGTTTCCTCGTGAATGTGTCTAATCAGCCTTTCATGCTTGTTTTAAACTCCGTCTAAACTTGTCCCGCGGTTCGTTTTCAGTCTTTCAGTTTGCAGGACAGCCGTTCGACTACTCGCCGCTGCGGATGTGCGCCCGCAGTGGAGAATACGTCACCATCGACACCAGCTGGTCCTCCTTCGTCAACCCTTGGAGCAGGAAGGTGGCGTTTGTTGTCGGACGTCACAAAGTCAGAACGTAAGCGCTTAAAAAAAAAGTATAAACCCGTGTTACCTGTGAAACAAAGCAGAAGTATCACACTTCTACCTCTCTCGCTTACAGGAGCCCCCTGAACGAGGACGTGTTCACCCAGGCGATGGACTGTGAGAGTCGGGTCACCACACCTGACATCGTCCAGCTGAGCGAGCAGATCCACCGGCAGCTTGTCCAGCCGGTCCACAGCGGCAGCTCTCAGGGCTACAGCTCACTGGGGTCCAGCGGCTCCCGGGGGTCCCGCCGTTCCCACCAGCAGCACCCCAGTGCCTCGGCCGCCTCGTCCAGCGACAGCAACGGCCCCGCCATGGACGAAGTCGCCGCCGTGGCTTCGCACAAGCCTGTGAGTCTGAGACGCCGTTTAGGAAAAGCAAACAGGCAATAAAACTGTTATATCCTGTTATTATTAACTCAAGTTTATATGTCTGAGGGTTTTTTTTTTTTGTTTTTTGTTTTTTTTAAGATGACGTTCCAGCAAATCTGCAAGGACGTCCATATGGTCAAGACCAACGGCCAGCAGGTGTTCATCGAGTCCCGCAACCGTCCACTACCCAGAAGAAACACTAGCGCAGGTAACGTCAAAGCTGATGAACGATCCAGGAATGCTGATGATGATGGAGCAGGGGGAACATAAGTTTCTGTTCCTCTCAATGTTTGTCCAGGTGCAGCAGGGGTCAGAACCATGAACAGCGATCCAATCAGAGGCTTGATAGCGGACATGACTCAGCCGCCCAGCTCCTTGGTCCCTGCGGCTCTTCTGCAGAAGGAGCCCTCAACCAGTTACTCCTACCAGCAGATCAACTGTCTGGACAGCATCATCAGGTTTGTGTGCAGGCTCAAAAACAACTTTCCTCGTCTCTCTCTCTCTTCTTTTTTTGTACGCAATGTCCGTCACTCATCCTGTACTCGTCCTGCGCAGATATCTGGAGAGCTGTAACATTCCCAACACCGTGAAAAGGAAGTGCGGCTCCTCCTCCTGCACCGCCTCATCCATGTCCGACGACGACAAACAGCCGGACGCCAGCGGCAACAACAAAGGTAACCAAACTCCGACATCTTCCACTTATTACCTAAAGCTGACTAGTAGCAGAATACATTCAATTATCTACATCTACAGTCTGAAACAGAAATGTGAGCGTATCTCATGTTTTGAGTTGCTAACAAATCTGGCTCTCAATGTCTCTGTGCATCTGAACTTCAACGCTGGTCTCTCTTCAGGTGGTTCAGTTAACCTCGTAAGTGAACCACCTCCTCTGCCTCCCCTGACCATGGCTTCGAAGGCAGAGAGTGTAGCCTCAGTTACGTCTCAGTGTAGCTTCAGCAGCACCATCGTCCATGTAGGAGACAAGAAACCTCCCGAGTCAGGTGGGCACTGTCATCACTCTCACTCTCCGCAGGTTCCTAAAGGAGAATGCCACGGGCCTCGAAGATCTTCTCTTTCCTCTTTCTTAACCTTTCCTTAACCTTGATCTGCAGTAGACGATGAGAAAGAACATTTTTGCTAATTTGGAAGTTTAAAATAAGTGTCAATTTCTGTGTCCTCAGTGTTTCAGGTTAGATTAGGAGTTTTTGTACATTAACATGTTTTTTTTCACAGTCTAATTATTGCCTAGTTAAAGCTAGAGGACTGAAAATCTTGTAGTTGTAGTTGACACTTTTAAATTTCTTAACGTATTAAACTATTTAACTGCAATGGCAATCTCTCCATCACTTTCAACTGAAAATTGTTGTTTAAAGCAAAAAGCAATTTGAATCTTCTGCTAATTATTAGATTAATATTTTAATGTTTGGCCTCTATTCACTCAGTGCTAATTAACAGTTTACAAAAACTTCAGTTCTTATCACAGAAATGATTTGGTCAATACTCTTTGGGACTTTTTTGTGTTTATTTTGAACTCTTTTTATTCAACAAACAACTTTAGCGATTTTTAAATACATTACTACTGCATTGGAGATTTTTTTGGTAATCCATGCAGGCTCAACATTAGACAATACAGCCTTAAATTCCCAATCCAATACAGCTTAAATGCCATATAAAGACACCAATATTAGTTCAAAGAATAAATCTAAAATTTTTGACCACATGCTTTTTGCAGACATCTACTAGGTTCAGGTGGAATCCTGAGCATTTAACCTCTACTTTGTCAGAATTGGTAAAGTTCAGAAAAATGACTTTTCTTGCACAAACCTAGCTTTCAGCATGGTGCACAGCTTTAGAAATGATTAAAGTTAATAGTTGTATAATTATTCCACTTTTGGAATCAATCAACAGCTTAGATGCAAAAGGTCCTTCATTTCTGTGAGGAGTGGGCAGGAACCCACTTGATCCGTCAGATGTGCAGATTTTAACAATCACTTTGGTGTCAGATGGATCCTCCTTATATTGTAAAATCAAGCTTTATTTTCATTGCACGATCACAGATGGAAGTCCGAGAAACGACAGTGCCCATTTAAAATGGTGTCGAGGAAGGACTTGTTTCAACCTAATCTTGCAAGAACATTTGGAAACATTCTCTCTGCATTTTTGGAGCAATTTGTGTTTTATTTACAAACGTTCTTGCATGATTTAAGTCATCCTTACATCTGACCATTTCTTGAAAGTGCAGCGTTGGAAGTTTACTGTCTTCCAAAACCGAGCAGAATTTGACAACGGCAATGCACAGATGGCTAAAAGCTTCAAATCAGGCTAATCAGGTTTTGCAAAAAAATAGAAAATAAATCAGCAGCTAGTCCAGATCTTTGAAATTATTTTATGCAGAATTGTGGATTTTCCGTTTAGATCACTGAGTTACAGTTGTTGCAGGAGTTTGATGACCCAGTCATACCGAGTGAAAGAAAACTGTTGTTTAATTTTAAATGTGTTGCTGTTTTCTGCCCTGCTTTATGTTTCTCAAGACAGTGAAAATGTCTTTTCTAAGTATTTTTGAAAATCAAACACAAGGTTTCCCCCAGAAAACCTGCTAAGCCCGGTGGTTGGGTGCTGGGCCAGTGATTCATCCAGCGGCTTTTTAAGTTTAAAAATGACATGAAATTTGAAAATATGACTTGACGATTATGAGTTAATGAAAGATTGGAAAGCTAAAATACCTGAACTATAAAGTCTTAAAAAAATTTGAACATTTTAAAAAGACTTGAATAAATAAGCAGTGCTTACAGCCTGGTGGGGGCACAAGTAGAGCCTGGTGGCCCGCCAGGCTTATAATACAATGGGGGAATCCCTGATGCATATTTTTTTCTGCTTTATTTGATCAGACATGTATGCATATATCTGTTTGCGTGTTATATTCTGTAATGTTGTTTCAGCTTAAAAGCCATTGGTTTTTAAAATCTCACCATTCCTTGTCCCCCGTCTCAGACATCGTTATGGAAGAGGCTCCTACAACTCCAACACTGGTCGCCCCCCCTCCGGGTGCCACTCCAAAGCCTCCAGCTACCACCAGCTCCACTCCAGTTGCTCCAACTGCCCATAGTAATACAACTGTAGCCCCCTTCCCCCTCCCTCCTCCGCCTCCTCCGCCTCCTCAAGCTCAGGCAAGTCAGCCGGAGAGAGACAGCTGGCGGAGCTTCAGCGTGGGAGGCGGGGCGGCGGGAGGGGGCGGAGCTCCCGGCCGGCTGGGCCTGACCAAGGAGGTGCTGTCGGCCCACACCCAGCAGGAGGAGCAGGCGTTCCTCGACCGCTTCAGCGACCTGAGCAAGCTGCGGGTCCTCGATCAGACGGCGTCCCCGAACGTGCGCGGCCACGGCCCTGCTGCGCTGCCACGAGGTGAGGCGCGAACGTCACTCTCTCGAATTTAAGCCACAAACTTGATTGCGTTTTATCAGGATTTTATTGTGATGGAGCCAAACCAAAGTAGCTCATAATGTTTAGGTTTCTGTGATACAAATAGAAATGTGAAAGGTGTGGCGCACATTTGGATTCTGTCCCCATAAAGTCGACAGCCCAAAATGAAATCCAGGACATCCAGCTTTCTTTAAGGTGCAAGATGTATGTTTTTCTTTGGGTATAGTTTTGTGTTATCCCAAATATTAGTCTTAACAGAGAAGCATGGTAGTGGCAGCCTCATGACTTTTTGTTGGAAAATGTTAAAACATTTTGAAATGAGATTTTGATGCTCTTGTTTGATGCTGTTCATGAACAATTTCAGTTTGTGTGAACTAAAGAGGCAGCATTTCACAGCAGTATGAAGAGTAAATGTGTGTTTTCTATTCTCTGTTTGTTAGAAATTACTCATACAGTGTTTTTGTTTTTGCTCAGGTGTTCGCTGCTCCCGTGATTACCCAGCAGCCGGAGGCGGCGCCGCTCACCGCCGGGGCCGCGGGGGTAAGAGACTGAAGCACCAAGAGTCGTCGGACCAACTCTGCTCGCTGCCTGTGAGCCGACAGGACCCTCGAGCGAACGCAGCCCCCGTTCCTCTGAACGTTCCCCTCGGGCCCCCCACAAACTCCCCCTCGTGGCCCTCGGTGGGCTCCCAGGCCAGCATCCCCGCCGCTCCCTTCCCCACCGGCATGCTCCCGATGTACCCCATCTACCCGCAGCTGCCCCAGCCTCTGCCCGTCCCCGATCCGATGCGGTTCCCCTCCACCCAGATGGTGCCTCCCATGATGGCGTTCGTGTTGCCCAACTACATGTTCCCCCAGATGGGGCTCCCCATGTCTCAGCCCGGCGCCGCCCCGGGGCATTTCTACAACCCCAACTACGCTTTCACCGGGGTGCCCCTGGCCCCCGTCCCCTCCGTCTCACACTCTGTGCCCATGGCGGGCACCTGCGCCCCGTCCCGCAGCAGCACCCCACAGTCCTTCACGCAGACCCCCGCTGACCGGGAGGGGGCGGAGTCTCCCCTCTTCCAGTCGAGATGCTCCTCCCCTCTCAACCTGTTGCAGCTGGAGGAGACGCCGAGCAACCGGTTAGAAGTCGCCACTGCTTTGGCGGCGTCGCAGCAAGCCCCGCCCTCTGCGCAGAGCGCAGCAGCCGGGGGGCAAAGTTCAGCCAATCAGAGGAGCTCTGACGATCCGTCCAAGGAGAATGAGAATGTAGGCAGTTTCTGCTGCTCCGTAATCCAATCATTTTCACCTCAGCTTTGAGAAACATCTTTAAGATGGCGCAAAATGTTTTCTCTTCTGTTCAGGTTGAAGCTGTTGAGTCCAACCAGGACGCAATGTCCACTTCCAGTGACCTGCTGGACCTCCTGCTGCAGGAAGACTCTCGCTCGGGCACCGGCTCAGCCGCCTCCGGTTCGGGGTCCTCGGGGACGCGGTCCTCAGGGTCCGGCTCCGGCTCCAACGGCTGCAGCTCCTTTGGAACCAGCGGCACCAGTGAGTGGATTTAGTCTAATAGATACCAGGCCTTACCAACATTTTAATTTTTCCACGTTTTGTCGCTTTACAACCACAAAATCCACTGCTGGCAGTTTTTTTTGGAAACAAACCAATGCAATTGTAATGAAATGGTTTTTCCTGTTTTTTCCCAAAAAAAATCTATAAAGTAACTACCAGATTAATCAGTTAATCAAATGTTATTTGTATAGCACATTTTGGTCTTGAATCTGGTTATGTTGTTTCTAAACCATTTATTTTTATTCGACTTATCATTTTTGTTTAATGATCCTCGGCCTCGATTCGGTTAAACATCACCTCACATTCATCATGTGAACCTTGATCATTTTCTCAGTTTGTAATTTTAGATTTTACTAAACAAGGTTATTCTGCTTTTTGAACTTAAAATAAAAAAATTAAAAACGTGTTATGCTCTCATCTGAAGGATGAAGATTGAATAGGTTAATTATCAATCAGTCCTAACCTTCTCAATGCGAGTCATTAATTATTCATGTCAGGAGTACAGACGTCATCACACAGTGTGTGAGAGGGATTGAGTCATAAAACAGGGTTTTACTGTTAAAACAGGCTTGACGTGTTAAAATGTGGTTAGTGATGAGCTTAATTAGCACTGATGATTGTAGGTTGCAGCCTCTAGATCCTTATGGTAACTTTTAAAACCTCCAAAATGCTGCAGACGTCCAACATTTTCTGTGAGAGGGTTAAAGCTCCAGAAAATATAACAAAACAACTTTGCTGGTCTTCATTCAGCCTTTTTATCTGCAGAAAGTCTCCATGTTCAAAGAGAGAATGAATGAAAAGCCGACATATCTCAGTTTAAAAAAGTGTTTCCTTTTCATGCTCTTTGATGCATTTCTGATCTTAAAAATTGCAAACTTTGGAGTCTTTGTCCATCTCAAAGAGTATTTTTGCCAGCTCAGCCTGTTAGTGGTTAGTTACAGTGTGTTCACTGACCAGAAAATTACCATCTGAATTTCCGTGGAAAAGCTTCGACGTGGAAGTAGAAAAACGCAACATAAAGATGGCTGATCAAGCAAACATGTTAGAGAAAACGGATAAAGGCTGAAAAGCAGCTGGTTTTCCTCTCAGAGCCACGTCTCCCCGCCCACCTGTCAGTTCTGACATTTCAAAGCAGATCGCTTCTCTCACTTTCCCGAACTCGGTACTTTCTTCTGTTATTAATTCAGGTTTTCCGGAACACCAAATCAAACGCATTTCCTTTCATGTACTTCACAGATGACTGGTTTAGTTTCACTATTTGTCGAAGCCGAGTCCGCGGTTTCGGCGGCGCTTTGATCTGATTACGTAGCTGTGGTGCAAAATCTCTTTATGTCTGCAAACAACGAAGCGAGGGACGGGGCGCACATGTCTTCATCTCTGGAGAGGAAATCAGACATGTGCAGCGTGTGACGCGGAATTATGAAAGGGCGGCGAACGGAGAGTCGCAGTTTTAGGACGGAGGCCTAAAGTTAACGTGTGTTCTTACTTTCCTGCTGCTCGTAGTTTGAGTCACGTAGCCACGCAGAATTTTCCAAATAAATTGTTGCATAATCTCAATTGAAATCTGAATTTGCTTCTGAGAAATTGTCCACCGAAATTGTATTGGAAAAGGTCGGGGTCACTGAGCTCTCGTTGACGTAGACGTTGCGAAATCCTCAACTGACTCAGTAACATTTAACTTCAACTGTTTGTTTGTTTTTTTTCATCTCCCCGCCTTCCCCCGCAATCAGGCGGCAGCCACACCAGCAAGTACTTCGGCAGCATCGACTCCTCTGAGAACGACCACTCCCGAAAGCAGCCAGCAGGGGGCGGAAGCAGCGCTGGAGGAGACGGTGGGGAGGATCAGTTCATCAAGTGTGTCCTGCAGGATCCCATCTGGCTGCTGATGGCCAACACTGACGACAAGGTCATGATGACGTACCAGCTGCCCGTCAGGTACCATGCGACTCCCACACTCAGTTTTGTTTTAGCTCGTCTTTTCACTACTATATGATAGAAAAACTGTTGGTTTTTTTTGGAAAAGTAGGCATTTTTATGCTACTGCATCATTCGACTTTTGCTACATCTTGGTGCCTGTAAAATATTGCCTGTTGAGGGGCAACAAATATCACTTTTAAAACGAATAAGTAAACGAATAATCCCCTCCCTGTCCTGTCGTTATGGACAGAAACCTGGAGACGGTGCTGCAGGAGGACCGCGAAGCTCTGAGGAGCCTGCAGAAACACCAGCCTCGCTTCACGGACGAGCAGAAGAAGGAGCTGAGCCAGGTCCACCCCTGGATCCGTACGGGACGCCTGCCGCGGGCCGTCAACATCTCCGTAAGCTCCCCCAGCGCCGCCCACGTCCCGAGCGCGAGCCGCAGGAATGTAAATGAAACGTGCGTCTCCTTGTGGTTTCAGGGCTGCACGGGGTGCAAGTGTCCCCCCTCGGCGCCCCCCGCCACGCCGTTCGACGTGGAGATCCACGAGATGGAGCTGTGCACCGTGCTGAAAACCCAGGAGCGCAGCGGCAAGGACGGGAAGGCTCCGGCCGAGGCGGCCATGGACGGCGTCCAGGCGGAGGACGAGGACGAGGAGGACGAGGCGCAGCAGAGGAAAGACGCCGACGCGGAAGAAAACGGCGAAGAGAAGCAGAGACTGGCAGCAGAAACTGTGAAAGACAAAGAAGTGACTTAAAATCTAAACGAGAAGCGCTTGGGTTTTATCACGTTTCTTGCTGATCTGCAGAAGAAACGAAAAAAGAAACGCACACCTTCCAGGACACGCAGAGCTCCGCGTCGCTCGCTCTTACGGGACAGTGAGGCGCGTATTAATCCACAACACTGCCATCTACTGCTGGACCGGTCAGACCAAACTGCTCTAAATGTCTGACTGTGATCACACAGCATCAGGCATGTTGTATGTGACTGCAGGAGGAAGGCCTTGAAAACCACCAGATACTCCCACTCAGTTTTAGAGAGTGACTTCTAGTTCCTTTTTTCCTGTTTTTTTTTTGTTCTCTTTTGTTCCTGTATGCATATTTATTTAAGCTGTAAAGTTTATAGAGGACTTGGGGGTAAATGTGTTAGAAATAAAGACTGATGAGCCACATTACAGAGTTGAAGCTTGAGAAGACAAAGGGACGTCTCCTCTGTTATCGTTCTTCATATTGAATGTTTCTTGGAACACTGCTTTTTTTTTACTTTGAGTATATTTTTGTACTTTAAGCCCCTACAGCTACAGCTACAGAAGACAAAAATACCCCAAAATGAATAAATCACATTGTAAGAATTGCTGTCTAAAAGAGAAAAAAAAATGTTTTAAACCCAGAAGTCAAGCACTTTTGTTTGAGCCGCCCCTGGTTGTGGCACGGTGGCAATCACCAGAAAACTGACTGGCACTTTAACTGACTCTACAGTTCAAGGTTTCCTGTGTGTTAGCAGTTCTCACTCGTGGCTTTAAGTAGCTTTTCAAAGAGATCAGCGTTTTCTTCGTAAACACCCTGACAGTTTTCCCCTGTTTCCCCCCCACACACTCGCTGCTTCTTTCTTTCTCTGTCTCTCTGTGGCACTGTTCTGGTCATGTGATCTTCTACTCTTCATGGCGTCCGCAGCAGTTTCTTAAAACATTTTGTGAAGTTCTTTGTACAAAATGAAAATAAAAAATCCCTTCAAATGTCATTAAAACATGATTCTTTTAGATGCTTGTTTTTTTCCTTTCTCCAACTGTTAGTTTTATGTCCTCTGACGCTATTTTTGTCAGTGGGTGTTTTGCAACAGTTGGCCCTGGGTACACAGATGTGTCCAGAAGGAGCTGGAGGCAGAGAGCAGATGAGGGCAGCAGCTTTTTCCAACCCGGCCGCAGCCTCCTTCTATTCAAACTGCGGTTTCCACCCAAAGTGTCCACCGCAGCCTAAAAAAGACAAAGGCACGTCCTCGTTCAGACAAACAATGTGGGGAAAGTTGACTTCACTGAAACCCTTTATTACAGTGATGACAGTAATGATTTTTATTGTGTGTCGAACCAGTTATGAGAGAGTCGGTGTTAATAAATTAGCTGAAAGCTTTTTTAATTAGAAACTTTCTTCCTGTTCCAAATTTGCTTGTGCTTTTAGATCCGTGGCCCAATAAGGCCTACATTTACAAACTAATTATTTCTTATTTGGGGCTAGCTATTTAGCATTCTCTCCTGCACTTTAATAATTTCATCCCCTGGTTTCTAACAATGCACAAAGGAATTTAATCCCAGTGATCAACCTTCACATATGCTATGCTTTTCTTGGCTCGTCAGCTTTAGTCTAAACTTGTTGCTCGCTGCTGTCATACAAAGCAAAGCCACGGTCAAAATGCCAACCTTTCTAGAGTGAAAAGGCTATCGGACGGCATCTGACATGCTACATGCTGAACTGTTTATGTTTTGTTTTTTTTCTCTTGGCCAGATGAAAATGAAAACTATTTTCATGCCTTTGCAGCTTTCACAAAGCAGTAGAGTGAAAAAAGCTAAAGTCAAAATGCTAATTTTCCTAGTGTGAAAAGAGTAAGAAATTAAGCTAACTAGCCTTAAAAGCTAAACATAGGTCTTGTAAAACAAAATAAATAATGTTTTGGAAAACAAGTATACCTTTAATATCGTCATTGCACTTGAGTAATATATTGATGTAATGCTATTAGTAGATCTTACTCATATACTGTAACAATATAGTGATAGTTTTAACATGTAAATACCACTTTTTTATATAAACATTACATTCTGCAGCTTTAAGATATTAGCAGATATTCACTAGAACATGAGAGGTTGTGTGGGCAGAGTATTTTATCAGATTTAGACTGACAGATGTTCAAATAAACAGTTATTTAATACAGAAATCAAAACTTTTACATGTTTATCTGCCATATTTGAGTTAGAGTGGGCTTTTCTGGTGATATTTTAACTTCAAATGTACTCACTTATTTCTGAACAGTGTGGTATAGCATTTGTAAGCTAACGTTTAGTCACGGGTAACATCAAGGTTAGCCATAAAAGTTAATTAGCTCCACACTGAAATCCAGCCCATTAAAGTAGGTTAAAACTACTACTTTGACAATTAATGTATGGTCTTGCAGGCTAGCTTAGTCAAGGGTTTTGATTAGTCTAACCTTTTCTAAGTATCGGTTTCAGTATAGGAGATAAAAAGGCAGAGATTTTATAGCAGTTGTAGTTGCTACCATATGGATGCAGAAGTTTAAATAGAATATGTTATAAAAACCAGTTATCAAATCACTTCAATTGATGCCAATTTAGTAAATACCAGTACTCTAAAATAAATATTTTGTATTTATGAGTGTTAAGACTACCTGACAGTAGAAACACTGAAGGACCCCAAAATCCAGTTGGGTCAGACATATTTGGCAACGAAGCCAGATGTTTTTCATTCAGCTTCCCATGGTTTGCATTAGAAAGTTGAACCACACAATTAAATTAAGGGTAAGGAATTTAATTATTCTTGTTGAAAACGTGACAAAAGAACAGTGGACCCTGGGATTCGCTTGGGTTAGGGACCACAACTCCCTGTGAGTAGCTATACAATCCACAAATATTTTAGGCTCCGCCTAAAAATGCTCATAACTGCCTATTTTAATACTTCAAACACCATACAAACATGGTGTCGAATGTAAAATTGTATGAAGAAGAAATTCCAGTGAAAGTAAATCTTAGTTTTTCAGCATACACACACATTTTAAACAATTAGACTCTTGAATCTGTGGGTTGAGCCTGGTCATTGGCTATTTTGGTTCCAACATTATGAGAAAGGTCTGTAAAGATTAGAGTAGAGTGGAATTGATTAGTCTGAAGAGTCCTGACCTGATTGGTGAGAGAGAACATTAGAGAAGAAATTGTGAGTCAAGCCTTCTTGTTCAACATCAGTGCCTGACTTCATGATTGCTCTGCAGAACGAATGGTCAAATATTCTTTTTGTTAAGGCAAACCAAAAATATACTCTTAAACTTGACTCTATGTAGGTTCAGAGTTTTTTGGTTTGCTGGTGTATTTGAAAGTAGCAAGTTTTCTAAATACAGGCACTAACAAGAGTCCTGCTTATAGCTGGCTGTGCAGTGAAGTGGTTTTTATACATACAATCATGGCCATACGTTTGGCAGTGACACAAATGTTGGGGTTTGCAGCATTTCAAGTTCAATCTCTTGACGAGAAAACAATTTTGCACTGTAAGTCAAAACTTACTGTGCTGTCCATATTTTCTTGATAATTCCTGCTGTTTGTTTCTGCATGTTAGATCCAAGCTTGTAGTGCCAGATTTAGGTTCTCAGTGGGCGACGTTTAGGGCTGTTTCCTCGCCAGAAATGTCAACCTTTCAATCTTCTGACCTTTTAGACTCTTTGTTTTCACTTTTGTCTTGGGCAATGCTCCAACATGCAGAGAAATACACAAAACTATTTGGTTTCTGTTGGAGGATGTTTCGATCTTGGGTAGAGATGTGGGTAAGACGAGGGTCCTTCAATGTTGGTACATTGGACTTATAGCAGTTCTCGCTTCATTTGTTCTTTGGACAAATCATTCTGAACTAGCAATTCTGGACAATTGTAGCTGTCCTCCGACAGAACCTCCTGACATGAAGTCTTGATGGTTCATGGGGGAAAAATGACTGAAGGTATGCAAGGCCATTTTGAAGGAAGGCATCAAGGGTCACCTTTGTCCCTCTCCTTCAAATAATAAAATCAATCAGGAGTTTTAAACAAGATTGTTTCACATCTTCACCTTTACTTGCAATGTGACTAAAGTAAATCAGATTACTACATCATCTGATAGAGATAGGGACACAGAGGTCTTATGTCCTGGTGGGAGAATATTTTTGGGGATCCTGAGACGATCTTGGATCACGTTCACGGCGTTCTAGGTCTGCCCCACAGTTTTCTTCCGGCGCAGATCACAAAACGTCCAAAGGGGAGATTCCAGGAAGCTTTGTGAAAATATGCCTGTATCTTCTCAGTACACTTATTTTCTTGCAAAGGAGCAGGAACCGTACTCTGACATGCCCCCAGGTAACCTAGTTCCCAACCCTATCACCAAGGGCCAACCCAGGAACCCAACAGAAGAAGTTAATTTGAGCCACTTGACTTAAAAAACACATTATGGTAAACGGCTTACTCGTCATGTCCACGTCACACCACATTCAGTCCTTCACACACAGATGGTGACAAGCTACTGGAGTCGAGGCTGCCACACGCCGGGATCACCTGTGTGGAGAGCGCGACTGGGGATGAGAACCTGTATGGAGGAATTCAAAGGTGCTGAATTCATGAATTAAGAGACGATACACAAAACTCCATTCTCTCCGGCTCACAGGCAAACAGGAAGACATTTAATGCACATCTGCGGCATCTTCACATTACA
>CAEGAF010089539.1:0-52284 GCA_903067075.1 Micropoecilia bifurca | reverse complement strand
AAGTGGTGAGAAAACATGTTTCTTTTAATTGAAACAGTACAAACTGTAGCTTACATGCATTTGTAAAGTAAATAAAATGCACCAAGTACCTGGTCTGACTGGTTTGATACCTTTTAAACCTTGACACTTAACATCTGAAGGAATCACTCTAAGCCTGATGACCTGGTGCTAAGCAAGCAATGAGTGAGCAAGGTGACAGTTGGATGTTACGATACTTGCAGATGAAGATAATTTTTTTTTCCTAGGAAAGAAAATATCGATATATATCACGATATCGATATTATTATACAGCCCTAATATATATTTAGAATTGGGAGGAATACTTTAGAGTTGGTTGTTCATTTATAGGTAGGAGGATAACAACCACATTTATGTATTTATTTATGTAATTGTTGATTAAAAATTATAAAGGCAAGTTCCCTAGAGCAATTTCAGTTTCAGGAAAGTTTTAGCGATGAAATAAAGTAAGGAAATACCACCAATAGTTTAATTGAATGAGACCTCTAAAGTGGACATAGCACCAATTTCTGACTGAATTCAAGCATTTAACAAAAAGCAAATGTTACTTATATTTGTGATGTATTCAGAGCATCTGAAGCAGTGAAATTTGTGGTTAGCTGTTAAGTTACAACAAACATATTTTATGGTAGTTTTGACAGTGAGGACAAATTAAAATAACATGGATTAGTAAACAATTAAATCTAAAATGTATGACACTCCCCCATGTGTTCTACCTTAAAAGGGCTAAAATTACACTCAGATATCTAACTATGTGCACTTAGAACATTGTTACTCAGTATTTTGAAGAACGCCATGTTTAAACCTTAAGTTGACCCTAAGTGAGAGTGAACACTGGGATCAAAAGAGCTGTCTGTGGTCTTCAAAAAGAAGGGATTCAAATGGGACACAAATATTTAAAAATCCACTGCGTGGAAAATAGAGGACATTCAAAACAACTGCCAAATTACCCACGTCACAAGCAAATAGGTTTACCCTGAAAGAAGACCAAATGATGCTAAGAAAATGCCCCCAAAACTCTAAGATATCATCGTGGGACTTACAACAAGCATCACTGTTGATGTGAAAGTGAATTCTACTAGGAAAAGGAAAAAACAGAATAAAATAGGTTTAGCTTTTATATGTGTGCAGAGGAAAACTTTGAAAGTCAGACTAAAGTTTGGCAGGCAGAAGATAGGTAAGAACTTCTGGAATAGCGTTGTTTTAATTGCAATAAAAAAAAACATGTTTAGCTTGAAACAAATGTAGCATTTCAGGAAAATAGCCTAATTATTAGCGTAGGGTGTCCAAACCTTTTCCTCAGTTAGAATACACACTTTTTTAATATATATTTTTAATTTAATGAGTAACACAAGATTATTATGAAATCCTATTAATCTGCCATAATTGAAATTTCAGGCTCTCATAAAGTTTTAATATGAACATTTACAATTTTCTTTTTACTTTAATCTAGTCCTTATGTGTAGCCAGTTTGAATGGAAAAAGAGGAAAGAAAATCAAAGGGCATTGAACAAATTCATTAGTGTTTAAATGCTCATGAGAGATGATGTATCAAGCAACCATTAAGTAATCAGCAAGGGTCTTTAAGAGTCTGCTGATAATCCATAACATGCCAGCAGTTCCACCATCTGCTGTTAAACGGCGCTAGTTTCTCTTCGCCCATGTAAGTCATGTCTGGAAAAGTTCCAGAATATCATACATCAGTATCAGACAAAAACAGGCTTCTTTTTTTCTGTGCACTCAAAGTTATTGCCTTGACTATTTTTGAAGTAATGTAAATATTTTTAATATTTAATATTTATAAATCAATTCGATCCCACCCCCCAAATAACACCCCTTTAATAAAATATTATGATGCAAGTATGCAAACCCTTTAGGAAAATTTCTTTAGGTGAAATTTGAGCATTACAGAATTTTTTTTGTCACAGTTCATTGCCATGTTATTGTTTCAGGTCCTAAAGTTGCACAGTAATAAACGTATTCACTCACCCCTCCAAATCATTAGGTTCAGTGTTCTAATACCTTCCATGGCCACAAATGAACAAACTCCTAAACCTCATGGCAAGCAGTTACAGTTGAGCCTGTTACGGCTGCAGTGGGTGGGCTCACATCATATTAAACCTTCTGGATTAGGAATTTGCTGTCACTCAGGCTCCTACGTGTGTGAACACAGACAAGGGGTTACACTAGCACGAGATTTAAGCAATTTCTTGGCATGCAAATATACCATTATCTAATTATATATGTTTTAACCTTCATAGTTCTGAATTTTGTTGACATTATAGTATGTAATAAAATAAATGTGTCTTTAACATTTTACATTCACTATTTGTGTAAAGTCAGAGACTAAATGAAGCATAATTATTTATACATGGGCCTAAACAACACACTTTGGTTTTTTTTGTCTGAGTAGATTAGGCTTTTGTTTCTTTCTTATCATAGTAAATTTCTTTATGAAAATATACAGTGTGTTGCTAAGATATTTGAAAATGCTCATGTTTTGTCATGCTACAACTACAAACTTCAATATGTTGGACTGAGATCAGCCAACACAAAAAACTCATAATGTAGGAAATTTTGGGAAAATGTAACATGGTTTTCAAATTTTCCTGCAGGTAAAATATGTGAAGTGTGGTATATATATTCAGACCCCTTTACGTCAATACTCTGTCAGTGTCAATGAGCCTGAGCTATTCTAAGAAAAGCAATGGGTAAATTTAGTGTGTGGACTTGTGAAGGTAGTAAACACATTCCACACAAAACTGCAGTGAATTTGCAAAGACTGGCAGAAAACAAATGCATGCTGCAATTTTTATTTGCACAGCATTTTAAAACCCACATAAGAACCCACAGTTCTTCCACTTCAGCATTATGCAATGTAATACTTTGTGTTTGTCAGTCATAAAAAAAATAGGTAAAAACATAACGTTAGAAGTTGTAACATGACAACATTTGAAAAACTCTCTTTTTGCAGTCACTGTTTGATCAGCTAAATGGAAGCATATAACAACTTGTTCTCGAATTCACAAATCTGCTTTAATAAATTGTGCCAACGTGACCCACATATTCTGACTTGAGATATAAATATCTGACTTTGACTTCAATCTTGTTATGTGTCGACTCCTGAGTAAAATGGAGTTTTTCTTCCTGTTTTGAAAAAAATGTCAGTTAAGGACACACTAAATGTATATCAATAATAAACCGAAGGTGGCGCTAGATTGTTTTCCAATTTCTGGAGCTGTAGCAATTCCATCAACAGCCACGAGAGGGAGCTCAAATATGCTTTAAATAACGTCCATGTCTCTACACTTGCCTACAAGACACTTTTATTGTCCCTCTGCATATTTCTTGCAGGTTCATTTATTCTAAAAAAAAAAAAAAAAAAGACCCTTTTTCTGCCGTGATGCTTTGCTGCAAGGCAGAAACAAAAACTTCTGCAGATTATAGCTTTGCCATAAATTGAGCTTCTTAGGCATAAAATACCTGATGGTACCTGCATCGTACAAATGATTTATGATGCAGAACAACAGAGCGGCTTCGTTCCAGTAGGAGAGCATCGTATTTTGTAGCCGTGGCAGCAGGAGGGTTTATGTTACAGATAATATGTAAAATTGAGAGACATCAACACAACTATTACGTAACAGATCATTGCTTTTAATCTTATAGTTAGAAAATAAAATATTTTATGTCTAAAGCAACTCTCCCTAATCATGGTACATTGTATGTTTTTATTATTTTGTAAAAGTAGGTGATTTATTTAGATGTAACCCATTAATCAAAATATATTAACAACAGTCTATATTCTAATTCAGGAAGAAGTCTTAACACCGTACTTTCATGTCCTTTCATTGAAATACCATCAGTCTTTCAGTCTGTGTATTGGAGTAAAGTTTTTTCCACTCCTCATCTTCAGCTGTCAAATATTTGAGGGTTTCTTTCATGGACGGCTTGTTCAAATTCACCCCACAGCATCTCAATGAAACCAAGGTCCAGGTTTTGACTTGGTCCAGGACTTTCCATTTCTTAATTCTCAACTAGTACTTGATGGATTAATTGGTATGTTTTTGGTCACTGTCATGTTGCAGGGTTTGGTTTTGTATTTTCTGGTGTCGAAAGGATTACATTTTAAACTTATTGGTTTAAGAACATTGTAGACATATTGTTTAAATTGTCTGCCACATGTAGACTATCTGTTAAACGGTGCAATAGGATAGTTAGATTTGTTTTGAAACCTTGTTGAATTTCTTCAGCAAAACTTCAAACAGCTCTTTCCTGTCCTGCTTTTCAGTCTGTCTTGCACAGTGGAACCTTATGTAACACCACGTTTAACCAAACACACAGACTATGTAGGCTGTACTAATTTCCATCAACAATTAGTACTTCACAAATATTTACCCTCAATAGTGATGTTCGTTTTTTTAAAAGAAGAATCTATTTTTATCAGTCGACGACAAGAAAAAAAATTTAAATCTAAATAAATGCTTGACTCAAAAATTGTTAATTGATATTGCTGTGTTTACCTACTTACATATTTCTCCTACTTTTTCAGTTTCAGATTGTCAAACACGCTTTAATGTTTGATGAAGAATACAAACCAACCTGGCACTACTTTAAGTAAATGCCCTTTTGTTAAATCATGAATTAACTGGGATTAACCCACATTTCTAAAAAAAATTTAAAAAAGCTGAGCTGAGTTTTACAAGCAAAATCCAGATTTAATTAATACTTTTAATTGGACCCCATTGATTCATTTCCTCAGATTATTTCTATCAAATATTAAAATTTGTTTGATGACCTGAAACAAACAAACAAGCACAAACACAAGAACTCTATGAGGAGGCAAACACTTTTCTACAGCACTGTACATTGTTCAAGGTAACACTTTCTACAGTACATATATTTTCTGCACAAACCTTATGCTGAAATTAAAAAGACAGACACATTTGTCACATGTTGGCTTAACAGACCAACATGAGAAACGCAAAACAGACTTGAATGTGCAGGAAAAAAACATTTGGGAGGTGTCCTTCAAAAACAATACCTCCAAATCCATTATTCTCCACTACTGGGTTGACATCATGCTCCTAATTGGGTTCCAGATCAGTGCCACAGACTCTGCTGGATAAATGAGTCCCCCACCCCCTCCCCTTTAATCTCTATAAAGGCAAAAAATAGGAGTGAGGGTACCTGTTCCCCCCGCCTGTCTCGCTCTTTTCTCATGTTAATGTGGGTGCGGTCCTCAGTCCTGGACACCATCTGCCCTTCTTTAGGGTTTTGGGCCCCAAGCTCTCCAGACGTGTCCGATTGTTTGTGTGTGTCCAAGCAGAAAGCGGTGAGTACACATGGTTCGTGTGGCCGAATAGGCTCGTCCATCAAGAACACGAGCCTACTGTTCATTAGCCTGCATGTGACGCAGGGAGGGGGCAGCTCGCGTGCCCCGTATGCATCAACTTCAGGCCAATCCATTCTTGTTGTGGATGTTCACGTTTTATGTGGGATGTCGTCGTCAGTGACCGTTGGCTGAGGGACAACTCGACAGGTCAACATGTTATTGGAAATCTCCTTTAAATAATTAGGTTTTAACTGGGATACTGTGATTGTGAGCGATGTCCTTTTGGCTGACCCTTTTTGAGCTGAACTTAAAGCAGAATTTGTTCCAGTTTTGTCAGTATCCAATCATGCTGTGCAGTGAGCAGATGGAGAAACAAATGAGGAGAAAAATTAATCTAACTTCTCAATGCCATTATCTGCACAAAGTAAACATGCAAGTGTTGCAGGGGTACATGGGTATTAAGCTGTACAAGCACAAGAAGAATCAAAAGAAGACTTATAGAGCTGTACGCTGAGGAAATTATTGAACTTTGTCATCAGATTTAGTCAAATTAGGACCACAAATCACAATGTATTTTGGGGGAGACTTTAATTGATATGTAACACACAGAAAGTGAAGCGCGAAGCCTGATTGTAAAGTTCAATTTGCTTTCAAAATTAAATTGAAAGTCTGAAAATGTGACTTGTGCATTTATATATATGCACAAGTCACATGGCGGGAGTAACTATGACTCTCTGGGCCCATATGTCAGAACCTCGCCTTGATGAGGTTCACCGACGTTGGTAATGGCCCAGGATAGTAGCTACATGGCCCGGGCGCCTCCTCGTGGCGACCGCTGGATAGGATGGGGTGATCCCCTGTCTGAACTAAGATCCGGGCCACCCCTCGTAGTGCCAACCACTCTACGAGGGTTTCTCTGCTGGTTCCTAAAACATTAAAGTCTTCAAAATCCCGTCCCTCTGGATCCCGGGATGACAGCAGCGACGCTACGACGGTGGTATCTGGTACCGCACCCCCCGACCCTACGACGTCTGATGAGGTCACATGCTTCTGTGGCCTATCTTTTGCCACGAAGCGTGGGCTAGCCATGCACAAGCACCATCGCCATCCAACGGAGGTCAATGAAGCCCGCCTGGCCACTCTGCCGAAGAGACGTGGTCCCTGGTCTTCCGGTGAAGATGAAGCCCTGCTTCGTATCACAGACGACATCTGGCCTTCAGTAACCATGAAGAAAGAACTCTACGCTGCCGTAACATCGCACTTCCCTGGACGTTCTGCTGAGGCCATTAAGAAGCGGCTTCAGTTTCTCCACTGGCTTCCATCATCGACTCCACCCACGGACCAACAGACAACTGATCCCTCGCCAGTGACCCGCCACTCCGACGACCTCCACCAGTGGAAGACCTCGATGTACCATGACATCATCTCCAACCTGCGTGAGCCGGAGATCGGGGCGGAGGAACTACTCTCCCTTACTGAAGATCTTCGCTCGGGGTTGATATCCACCACCCAGGCACGAGCTCGTCTAGAGGACCACGCCACAAGATTCCTACCACATCGTTGGCGACAATCAGCCAAGCGCCAGAGGACCACCAAGGGGCTAACAACGCGCCAGATTCGCCGAGCAAACTACGCCGCCATCCAACGGCTCTACAAGATGCAACGCAGGGATGCAGCCTCGTGCATCTTGTCTGGTTCCTGGCGCCAGGCATACAAAGATCGGTCCACTGCAACTGACGAACTCGACGCCTACTGGTCCAGGATCTTTCAACAACCGTCACATGAGGATCCAACGCCTGCTGATGACCCAGGGCCCTCCGATTGGTCGCTGCTGCTGCCGATTACTACACCTGAGGTTCACGCCGCCCTTACCTCCATGAAGTCCTCCGCAGTAGGCCTAGATCGCCTCTCTGCGTTGGAACTGCTGGTATGGGATGGTTCCTCACTGGCAGCATACTTCAATCTTCTGCTGCTTTGTGAAGCGGCACCGCAGCACATAACCACATCCCGAATAACGTACATCCCTAAGCGGGACGAACCATCGGGCCCTACGGACTTCCGCCCAATCTCAGTATGCTCCATCATCCTCCGTGCGCTCCACAAGATACTGGCTCACCGTCTTCTCAACTCGTTACCCTTCTCAGACATCCAACTGGCCTTCCTTAAGCGAGATGGGGTCCTCGACGCTTCCACATTGCTTCACACCATCCTTCGCAAGGTCCACATGGACGTCAAACCTGTCTCCATGTTGTTCCTGGACGTCTCGAAGGCATTCGACTCGATCTCCCACGTAACTCTGATCAGAGTCGCTTCGAGGGCAGGCCATCCACCACCTCTTCTGGAATATCTTCGTAACCTGTACAACACATCCAAGATACGACTTGGGACACACGACTCTCCCTGCGGCCGTGGTGTGAGGCAGGGTGACCCCCTGTCTCCGATCCTATTCATCATGGCAGTCGATGACATCTTAAAGAGAGCCCTCCCTGATGTGGGATTTGACCTGGCTTCCACCCGCGTTGGATCCATCGCCTACGCTGACGATCTAATCCTCCTGGCTGAACGTCCAGAAAGGCTCCAGGAGAAACTGGACCATCTCCTTTCTGCCCTCCGTGACGTTGGCATGTCCATCAATCCGTCTAAGTGTCACGGCCTCACCATCGCCAAAGATGGAAGGAAGAAGTGTCTGGTCCTTCTCCCGCATCAATATAGAACGTCGGAGGGCTCCATCCGTCCCCTCGGCCAACAGGATGAGGTCACATACCTTGGCCTCAACTTCACTTGGAAAGGCCAAGTACTACCAAAACATACCACCACGCTCTCGGCGAGGCTCCATGAGCTCACCCAAGCCCCACTGAAGCCATACCAATGCCTGGACCTGCTGAGGAACTACTTAATACCCAAACATATCCATGAGCTGGTGTTAGGCCGAGCCCATCGGAATACCCTGAAGAAGCTGGATGTCCTAGTCCGCTCAGCTACCCGCCAATGGCTGAGGTTTCCAAAAGACACAGCGACTGCATATTTCTACGCTAGGATCAAAGATGGGGGACTGGGGATTCCCTCCATGGTCCTCCAGATTCCACTCTTACAGACACAGCGATTTACCAAGCTGCTTTCCTCCGCTTCTCCCATCATCCAAGCAATCAGGCAAGAGCGTGCCTTCACTACTACCTATGCAAGAGTTCTCTATCCTAAAAGACACCACCATACCTCCATATCTTCCATCCATGAGTACTGGAGCTTCCAACTTCCCTTGTCCCTGGACAATAGAGATCTGGTCGTCAGCAACATAGACATCGCCAGCCAGGGATGGATCCAGCACCCAGAAAACGTCTTTCCCCGCCTTCATCTTCGTGGCCTTCAGCTCCGAGGTGGCCTCCTACCTACTAAGATGCGCAGCACAAGAGGCCCCTCGCGATCAGCCGATGTGACCTGCCGTGGTGCCTGCCGCCAGCCGGAATCTTTGAATCACATTTTTTATATATATATATATATATAGGTTGTGCAAGGAGACCCCTGAGACAGTCCAGCACATAACAGCAGGGTGCAAGATTCTGGCAGGGAAAGCGTACATGGAACGACATAACCAGGTGGCGGGCATAGTGTACAGGAACATCTGTGCAGAATATGGACTGGAAGCCCCGAGATCGAAGTGGGGAACAACCCCAAAGGTGGTGGAGAATGACCGAGCTAAGATCCTGTGGAACTTCCAGATCCAGACAGACAAGATGGTAAGGGCGAATTTAAACCAAAGGAAGTGCTGCTCTTAAGCTAGTTAGGTTTTGAAATGAGTCAAAATTAAGTGTGGCAAATGGATGTATAATGAAAAGGATACCAGAACATTGTGCTTTGAAATTAATAGAATTTTATATATGCCAAATCGTTCAGCAGAAAGCATGAGTGCAAAAAAGGAGTTCAAATTCTCTTCTGATATTCATTGTTCACTAGTAAAAAACTGAAAGTAGACAAACAAAAGTTAGCCTTTGCCTTCCTAACATTATAAGGAAATATCGTTTAGATTTTAGAAAAAATATTTTGTTCCCACGTTCTTTTCAGTGGACATGTTTACTCTTTTTAAAAGCCATGAAAAAGCTGGCAAGTTGATCCACCAGTTAACCGCCACACCACTGATGAGCCGATTATGACTTTCTATCAGGTCCACCCTCTTCATTTTCAAAGCTACATGCTGCTGGCAGCACCCAGATTAGTTATTGAACAGTCCAAGCAAAGGGAAACAAGGCTGCCTCAGAGCCACACCACACAATGAGCCAGCTGTCAGTGGGTGGGGCTTGTCCAAACCAGTGTTGTCATGGGTAGTGTTCATTTTTTATTTTTTTCAGTTGCCCTTTGAGCGCTATAAGGTGCTCCTATTCGGGTCTGATTAATATTGACTCAAGGCTCGTTTGATATCTAGCGAGCCTGCAGCGGAAACGGATCCACGGGAGGTTTTACGCAGCACAAATAGGCCAGGAAAGGTGATGGCAATATGGATGTCCTATGGTTTGTGAATATATATGAGGAGAGATTTCAGTTAAACTATTGTATTTCATAATACAATGTCTCACAGGTGGAATTATTAAACCTGTTCGGTTACACTTTCACCTTTATGCTCAGTGACCGGTCTTTCACGCAGATACTTTGTCTGTAACACCATGTTACACCAGACTCTTACATTGTCTTTCTAAATGCACAGCCACACAAAACCCCCTCTCTCTAATCCCCAGAGGCCTCCGATTTGCCTCCCCACACCTGTTTTACATTCAGAGATGTGTCTCTGAGCGTCTTCCTGGCAGTATCTGAGCTTACGTCCTTGCTGAGGGTTTTAAATAACTAATGTGCCGGCCCGCTCTGCTGCGCTAATGAGAGACGTGGATTGCTCTAAACTGATGTTGAAGAAGTAAAGACTCAGCGTTATCACCTACTGACAAAGGAAATTGTTTTGGATCACGCAGTTATCGCGTAGCAACTTTTCACACCACATTATCAGCACAATCTCCAGTTTTGTTTTAAATCCAAGATTTCAGTATGCGGTGGATTTGGATGCTGTAGATTGTATTGCTACACAAATGCCAAATAAAAAATGTATACCAACCTTGTTAAGAACACGCTGTAAAGACTTTATTACTGACTGGAATACATGCCATGCTGAATCCTGTCATAGAAACAAGAGTAGGAAAAAGTAGGAGACATCTTATCACGTTAGGGTTTGAAGGTTTTGACCAAGTTCTAAATTATGTTTATATTTTAACAAATGCACTTTGTGGATTAAATCATACAAATAAGATCTTGATGTTCAGCTTGAGGCCATTTTTCTGCAATAAAATAAGTTAATTTGTTGTTAGTTTGCAATTTATCACACAAATCTTCTAAGCCCCTTAAGCCATTTGGATAAATGTGTGACACATATAGGTAGTTTCATATCTATCTTACATAATTCAACCTGAGGAGGGCAAACAGGAAAGAAATCTTTGCTCATATCAGTTTCATATCTATTGGCATTGCTTTCACAGCTTCAGAGAAATGTTTTTTGACATCAGTTTTATTTACAAAGATGACAAATCTTGCCTGCACTAGATAACTCTCTTTGCGTATTAATTTAATATAAACGCAGATTAGTTGGTCCCAAAGGCTGAAGCTAATGGCTAATCCCATAGACTGTTTTAATCTTTATTAAGCAACTCTAATAAAAAACATCACAGCTGGCTATGTCATGATATTATGAGTGTTTAAACTCTTGTCGCATTTGCACTGGGTGGCTATTTTTCAACAAAGCTATTTAAGATTGGGAATTTAGACAGTGACCCAACAAACAACTCTGAGTAACTGTGACCAGAAAACTCTTAAGATCTTGTACATGTTTCATGTTAGAAGGAAACTCTTAGTGCACCATTTCTTATCTCCACTTAAACTATAAGTAAAACTTATCTGCTCTAGTATAAAAGTTTATAATATTGTATTAAAAAATATTATTTTTTGTAGATTAGAGTTCTTTTAAAATGGTTTTCCTCTCCAACTAGCTGTAAGCTTTATCCTGAAGGACTAATTACTGGGAGTTTAACAGCTTCAGGTGAGATCATAACTGTTTGAAACGTCTTCTTCATTTTGAAAAACCTGACATATTCCTTTAAAAATATTCAAAAGTGTATTGTGATATAATTTTATTATGTCAAATTTGGTTGCCTGGAAATATCGACCCAGGTGCTAAATTAAATATTGGAGAAAATATTGTAATAGATGAGGAAAAAGACCTGATCACAAATAAAATCATAATTGCTATGTTCAAGATTATGATTAATAATATTATTACAAATTGTGTTTTTATAAAATAGTGCCAATCTGAAACTACCAAAAACTACCACTTTGCTCAGAAACACAAAATACAATCAAGTAAACATTATTACCACCAACTTATTTCTTGAATAACGTTTAAAAATCTCCACCTGCATCTACATCCTCATCTAACTACTTTTTCATTCTTTCATTTATAAAATGAAGCATTATACCATCCTATGTCTACAGTTTCCTTTCTTTAGCTAAAAACATAAACTTGTTTTAACAAGATTATGTACATGATGAGAAATGTTATTAAAGCCAGAAGCAAAAAGCAAAGTTCTGCTGGATTTACCTCCACATACTTTACCTCTTCTCATATATCGTCATTTCCTGTGTGGCTTGACTATTCCCTTTTACCTTGCTCCCAAGGCGCAGAGAGCTCTGCCATAATGTGATCATCTGAAACATAATTCGATATGTTTTATACACTGGTGATTGACCAGTGCTGTGATTATTTGATTCTATGCCAAAGAACCCATCATCTCCTGTTTCCTACATTCTTTTTACAGAACCACAGTTTTCTTCTCATCGTCTTGTTCAGGCTGTTCAGGACAAAGCAGCACAGAAGCATCGATGTACAGCAAACATTAATTTTGCTAACTAAACTGTGTTTGTGTTGACTTAAGTCTTGACTCGACCTTCCTGGTTGGTAGATATTCACCACCAAATGCAAACAAGGAACTGGACTGCAACCCTTCTATGCGATACAATGACAAAAGATAACTTTTAAGAACAACAGAAATTTGAGGGTTGACCCAAATTTTCCAACACTGGTTAGTATTTAGCTTTCCAAATGAAATTGTCGTTTAATTCCCAGTGCTGTCAAATTAGATAAACGGGAACATAGCAGAAAATTCTATCCATGACAGAATCTATATGTAGGACGGTGTTTGTGCATGTGAAAATGGGTGATACTATTTGTTTTCCATGTCCATTTTATAGCACAATCAAGCAACAATTCAGTTGATATTAAAATGCTGTATAAATCAAGCATAGCTTAAAATAAAGTTGTCTTGGCAACTTGATGCCGTGAAATTGGCCTCTGTCTCTTTAAGAAGCTCCTGCTCTTTCCAGCACTCTGCATTGAACCCGTCATCAACACAGCGCATTTCAGTTACGTTGCCGTTTACAACCTTAGGAAAGTTGTGCTGAGAAAGAGTTTGTATGATGAGCACAGCAGACTCACAGCTGGCCTTAGCTTTCCAAAGTGCTAAATCACAGGTCATTTTTGATTATACCGAAGATGGTATTTATTTTTCCACAAAAAGATAGTGAGTAATGGAATATGACAGATTGTGATCCCTGATCAAACCAATAATAACTATTAGTAGCTCATTACTTTTAGATATTATTCATTTTATTGACATGGTCACATTTTGTTACAGATGACTAGACTTGGAACAGAATATTGATAAAGTGGAATCATTGGCCTTGCGATGCGCGATTGGCCAAAAAATTGTAATCTGTGCATATGAACTGCAAATTACTGTAATATTTATTACTGGACAGTTGTTTTGGAAGATGGTTACAATAAAAAAGAATGAATATACCTTTAACCGAGATTCATCACCATGGATGCAGGTTTTGTAGAAATATCGTTGAGAGCCTTTCTTTCCTTAACTTTGCCCACCAAAGTGGTAGGTTCCAGTCTCAGCTTCTTCTAAAATGTCACTGCAGCAATTTGTTCTGCTTCTAAGGATATTTTTAGGATTCATTATATAAATTTGATCACTGACAGCAGTCTATGGATGTCTTCCTCGGAAATCCAACTTCTTCCGTCAATGCCTGATCTGAGCTCATAAGTGAGATCTATTGAATATTAGTCAGCTTTCCATATTTTAAAGAAATTTCCATGACTCACTGGAGCCAAATTGTCATATTTTTGCATCAAAACTGTCAACTTTAATTTATTTGCTTCACCTGAAAAGAAGTAAGGGATTGTTTCTTTGGGGATAATGTGTTTTATCGTCCATGTGAGTTATTACCTTGTTAACACAAAGTCTAGATTCAGGGCAGCCCCTCATAAATGTTTCAAGAAAACTTTATAACTGTGCAGAAAAGGCTATGACCATTATTTGTTTTGGGTAGAGGGTAAAGCTAGAAGGCAAAAGTAATAACCTGTGGGGTATTGTTATTTTCTGGTTATATTTGTGGACCAGTGACAAAAACAGATTTGCTCAGCCTTCTAACTATTTACAATAAATGTTGCTTGTGTAGGAATTAATTTATTAGCTAAGGCTTGCAGTCATGATGGCAAACATAAATAGCAGATATTTTCTGTCAAGTCATGCCTTTTCTTCTTTCTTTTGCCAATGAAAAGAAGCTGTGATGCTTTACCTCAGTCAGTTTAAGTTAACCCAGTTAACCCAGGTGTCTGTATTGCATTTTTCTACATCCCCCCTCATCTCCATACATCTTGGGTTTGCAGTCAGGATTTTTTTTAATTATCCATTCCTGTAAATCTGGAGAAAAACGTATACATGAAAATATAATTTTCTATATTTACTTATTTATTTTTTAGCTAAAAAGGGATTTTTCACAAGAGTTTAAAAATAAAACTCTATAATTTATAATAAAATCATAAATCCACCCTGTGTAGCTTTAGGATCCCGTATTTAGGTTCTGGTTCTGGTCTCCGTTTGATCCAGCGCTGGTACAGATCAGCCATATTCCTCTACGGTTGAGAATCGACATTACAGGGGTTGTCAGGACAACCAGCCATGATTCAGGGAGCCTCGGATAGGCGGCCTCCGCCTCCGGCTACAAGCCTTAGCCGGAGCCTGAGCAGATGCTGGCGCTGTCAGCCAATCACAGGTGAGACACAGGAAAAAGATGACATCATAGGCAAATGAGGACAAATGTGTAAACTATTGTGGTTGCCGTGTCCGCCTGCTTACAAACGCAACCACCGTTGACTGAGGTTAATTTTTTCTGCTTTTTACCTTGCAGGATGTAAAAGAAAATCCACATCATATATGACGATTTTCACGGAAGAGGATTGGGGCCACTGGGAAAAAAAATAAAATAAAACAGTTCTGACTTTAATCTTAGAATTCTGACTTTAATCTCAGAATTCTGACTTTAATCTCAGAATTCTGACTTTAATCTCAGAATTTTGAGATCAATGTCTCAGCGAGATCTAGAGAAGCTCATCCATGCGTTTATCTTTAGCCGCATTGATTACTGCAACAGCGTCTTCACAGGTCTGACCAATAAATCAATCAAACAGCTGCAGCTGATCCAGAATGCTGCTGCTGCTTGTTCTCACTAAAACCAGGAAGCTAGAGCACATAACACCAGTTTTAAAGTCCCTACACTGGTTCCCTGTAGCTCAAAGAATAGAATTTAAAATACTGTTGTTAATTTATAAAAAACTGAACGGTTTAGCACCACAATACCTTAAAGATCTGCTAGTGCCGTACCAACCATCTAGACCCCTCAGATCTCCTGGTTCTGGTTCTGCTCTGCATCCCCAGAACCAGAACCAAACGAGGAGAAGCAGCTTTCAGTTTCTATGCACCACAAATTTGGAACAAACTTCCAGAAAACTGTAAAACAGCTGAAACACTGAGTGTCTTTAAATCTCAAATTAAAACCATGCTGTTTAGAGTTGCTTATGGATAAACTGAATGTTTTTATTTTTATTTTTACTTTCAATAATGTTTTTATCTTTTTAAATCTTTTTCAAACTCGCTGTCTCTTTCTATTTTTATTTTAAATTGCTTAAAGTGATAATGTTTTCATCTTTTATTTTCAAAATCTGTCTCGTTCTGTTTTTATTTTAATTTTAAATTGTTTAAAGTGATAATGTTTTCATCTTTTTTTCAAAATCTGTCTCTTTCTGTTTTTATTTTATTTTAAATTGTTTAAAGTAATAATGTTTTCATCTTTTATTTTCAAAATCTGTCTCTTTCTGTTTTTATTTTAAATTGTTTAAAGTGATAATGTTTTCATCTTTTTGCAAAATCTCTGTCTCTTTCTATTTTTATTTTAAATTGTTTAAAGTAATAATGTTTTCATCTTTTTTCAAAATCTCTGTCTCTTTCTGTTTTTATTTTAATTTTAAATTGTGTAAAGCACTTTGAAATGCTTTGCTGCTGAAATGTGCTATACAAATAAAATTTGATTGATTGATTGATTGATTGATTGAATGGAAAGTCCCCACAAAGATAGCAAGACAAACGCGCGCGCGCGCGTGTGTGTGTGTGTGTGTGTGTGTGTGTGTGTGTGTGTGTGTGTGTTACCCTCAAACATCTGAAGGCGATAAATGTGCAATAATAACTAAATATTTAGGTTACATTCAAAACCGGAAATCCAAACCCAACTCCCTCCTGTTCCTCATTTACAGGTTTTGTCTGTTAAACGTAAAACCAACCGCGGCTGCCCGTCGGCTGTCCCCGCCCCCGGACCCGCTGCCCGCATTAATATTCATCCCTACAGCCAATCAGCCGAGCCGGGCGGATGACGTCACGGGCTAGGGAACAGCGAGCAGCCAGTGGAAGCGTCCAGCCTGCCGAACAAGCTTCGCTTTTAGGGTCAGGAACTGGTCTGACCAGAGAATGGCAGTCCTGCCTTCAAACCGTCACTAGGACCGGCGCGGCTGACGATGAATCCAGCGGGACTCCAGGCCCAAAGGCGACACACCGAGCCGGAGAATGTGAAGACATATTTCAGGTAATTCCCTCTGTGTGCAAAGCAATCAGGGATGTGGAAGACGGGGGAGCTGGAGGAGGAGGAGGGGAGAGGCTGTGCATGTATGTAGGGGTTTGCTTTGTAGCTTTCTTCCTTTTTCTTCCTGCTCTCTGCATCCTGGCCTGCTAGTCAGGCAGCTGTTTCCTCAGCAGTCCGTCCTTCTCTCTCATGTCTTGGGCTGAGATGGGAGTAGATGACCTCCGCTGGATGCGCTTTATATCATCTCTCCCTGCATCGCATCACCTCTGTGTACCTCACAAATATAGCATCCTTATTACTTGGAATCAACGGTGGCATTTGAGTTATCCTTGTGTCAGTGAATGTGTGTGTGTGTGTGTGTGAGCTGCAGTGGCTAGAAAGAAGCAATGCTATTTTTGGGAGCTGCTGGATGGATCAGAGCTGTATATGCTGATGTGGATGGGCTGGTGATGGATGGTTTATGTGCTGATGGATGCTCTTCTTATTTTTATTTTATTTTTTTATGTGAGTTGTCCTCTGCACCGCCTCACTTATGGTCTCTGGAAAAGGGATGCACACACACACACACACACTCACGCACGCGCGCGCCTCCGTGTCCTGGCTTCAAACATGGTTGTGTGCAGCAGCGGCTTCATGGCGGCTGTAGTGACAGGCAGAGATATACAACATCTGGTCACCTGACTTTTACTGGGGACCGGAGTGGGGGTGGGTTCTGTGGAAAAACCGAGCTGATCTATCTCGGATTCCTCCCTGGCCGTCATCAGCAGAGGAGGATGGAGGAGATGACTGCAGAGCCAGCTGAATCTGTCTCCCCTGCAGCCTCTCTCTCTCTCTGTGTGTGTGTGTTGCAGTGGTTGTGTCCAGGCCGCCGGCGTGCAGGGAGTGGGAGATTCCTCTCGCAGGAAGCGCAGTCATCCTGAGCAGGAGCAGGGCCTGATGGGAGACCTGTTGTCTGGTGTGAGGAGAAATATTAGGGAGTCAAGTCAGCGACGGAGGGAGCGCCAGATGATCATAGAGGGGAATTGGGGGATGGGTTAGTGAAGGTGCTGCTCTCTTTGAACGTTGATCTCCGTTACACTTCTCTCCCAGAGACTTTGCCCTCTAAGCATCATTTCTCCTGCTTAATACTCGTCATTATATAAAGTGGGGCTGTAGTGATACAATAATCTCACAATACGATATGATACATGATATTCTGCTCACAATACGATATATATCATGATATTCAGCAACCGATACGATTCGATACACTTTTGCGATTTTCTGAACGATTTTAGAGGGACAGAGTGATTTTGGTGACATTTTGTGACTGTTATAGAGTTGGATTGAATTAATTTAACTGAAAACTGATTAAAAGCACCAACTACACAATACCTGTAGTCGGTGTCTGGTTGGACACAGATGTAAAGTGGACAGCTGGACAAAATGAATCAAAGAAGTGGTGAGAAAACATGTTTCTTTTAATTGAAACAGTAAAATTTAATTTGTACAATTTAAATTTTCATTTGACAATTTAACTAATTTAACTTCAAATGGACCCATCTTATCAGAGCAGCTTAAGGCCTGTAGATAGACCCTGACTAATAAGTGAACTCTAAACAGAAGGTCTACTCTGCTGGATAAGTGAGCTACATTCTCCTCAGATTTTTGTTTAGAAATAGACTCTGATCCACGTGCTTTGGGAGAAGTGCACCTCTCTGTGCAGTGATGATATCTCCAGCGGTGGAGAAGACTCTCTGAGGATACACTGGTGCCGGGGATACAGAGGTACCTTTTAGCAAGGTGTGACAGGAGTCACTTCTTCTGTGTAAATCAAGTATCTACTAGGCAGGTAATGTGGCAGAAATGCTCTACAGCGACACTAGTGGCTCCATGACCGAATCACTCTCCCGGCAAAGCAAGCAGTGAGTGAGAAGGGTGACAGTTGGATCATGATACTTGTGGATGAATATCGATTTTTTTCTAGGAAAGATAAAATCGATATATATCGTGATATCCATTTTATTATACAGCCCTAATATAAAGTAGAAGCAACCCATTTGCATACTCTGTGCAGAAATACATTTAGCCATATTTTTCTCACTTGTATCAGACTGAACTTTACTTATTTTCCATCAGTGGGGATTACTAAAATTGTTAATATTTACCAAATCCCAGATTACTGAGAAACTTTAAGCAATTTGAGCGAGCATGTGAGGATTTCACAGTTTCGTAAATGTTTGAGTTAGATGGATGCAAATCTGCAAACACTGCTTCCTCGTCTGACATCATGGAAAAATCAGAGAAAATAAAGCGAGTAATGAGGAAGAGAGTTTTGAACCTCCGCATGTTGGACACAGTGATCTGTTCAGCCATCAGACTGTCCTGTGTCTTAGAAATAAAGGTGTTTTGGTTCGAAATGTGTGTTGTAGCCCCAGGCCTGTCACAATAACAAATTTTCCTGGGCGATAAATTGTCCCCCGAAGTTATTGCAAAAATCGATGATAGTGTTGTGTTGAGACCATTTTAAAGTAATAATAATGCGAGAACACGTTCTTACAGATCAATAAACTTTAAATTCTGATGAACATTTAACACTGGAACTGGAAGACATTTTAAATATCCACTATAAATAAATAAACAAAAAGCTAAATGAAGCATGAAGTCTCTGTTAACCAAACTGTCCTTCAAAATAAGGGCTAGTTGAAACCAGATCAAGGACTGAAGACTTTTATCATCCAGAAAAAGAGAAAAAGCCATATGTTATGCAAGTGAAAATTATTGAGTTTGTTTTAATTTGCCATGCGATTGGTTGATTTATTGATTATTGTGACAGGACTAATTAACCCAATGCAAAAGCTCTTGTGAACATGTTTGCTGAAAATAGTACAAGCCATTATCCACACTGAAATTAATCAAGCACCATAATTGACTGAAAAAACACTCAGCTAGGAAGAAGCCATTGCCTGAAAAATGACCAGATTAGAGTTTGTAAATACACTAATGGATAAAAAAACCTTATTTATTAGAGTATTTTGGTCTGAAACTAAAATTGAAGTGTTCATCCATTATTTGTAGGAAAAAGAGGAGAAGCTTGCTAGGATATGATTATGGATGTTTCTTAACTTACACTTATTATCCAACCCAGACATCTTCAGTGCTGCATCACTGGATCATTGGGTGGTTTGGGTCTCACCCAGTCAGGCCCTGACTTGTGTCTAATAGTTTGTTTGCATCATGAAATCTCCACCCCCCCCCAACCGGTGGTGCTAAAAATACATCATCAACCACAACTAGTTTGTGGAAAGGAACCAAAAACAATTGACCCAAGTTATAACGTTTAAAGCATTTTTGACAAATATAAAGGCAATATGTGTACAGTTGACAATAATTATCTCATTAATCTTTAATTTACCAAATATAAATAATGAATTAGTAATAACCACTGACCTCCAACAACAAAGGTTTATTCTAGAGTGTTATACAATAAGAAAAAACAAGGCTTTGTGTCTTTTTACGTCTTATACCTGAATACTGTGTTTCAGTGCAGCTCTTTATCCTGCTCTTAGACTGACGGAGAAGCAGCCACTTCAGTTTTGTCAATCTACTGAAGGGTCTTAATCAGAAGACAGGTCGACAATCAGTCAAAGTTATGGAATGCCATTAGAGCAGAATTATTCTGTGCTTATGCGTCCTGCTGTTCTGTGAAGCTGTTGCTGGATAATCAGTCTCGATTGCTCTCCTGTGAGACTCCATATGTCACTTTCATCATATTCTCATCACACCTTTCTCTATAGGAGTCTGTCACGAGCAAATTGGCTTTTTTCTGTTAGGTAAAAGGTTGTTCTGTGTTATTCTGCATGTTAAATGCGCCTCTTATGTGCTTTGAAGGAAAATGAAACAGACTCATCTCACAATAGTTGTGTGTATTTATATGCTGGAACTAAAAGACAGGTACAGTCGCGACCCCCAGCTTAGTGCTTGTGGTGAATATAGAGCGGGTTATTGTGGTTTAGCTTTTCACGCTAATGTTCAAAATCACTTTTATCATTCAAACAAGTTTAAGTACATAAAACTATTTCTATAGTTTACCATAAATGCATTGTTTTCCTTACTGCTTGACTGGAACATTTAAAAAAATAATTTTTAATCTATTATTTCAGCTCATGTCATCTGACCTGAAGTTTTTAAAACAGCTAAGCTAATGAGCAAACAAATAACTTATTGACTTTAACAGGTACAACATGATGTGTGACACAGTCTTAACAGTTTTGAAGTAAAATAGTTATTTGATACTTATTGTCTTATTGGCAACAAGATGCTTTTTATTACGGTTAAGCACTTCTTTCATTAAATTTAACAAATTCTCTATAAAAATACAAAATGTTGTTCCATTATCAGGTGTTTTATTATGCTTACATCTATCTTTGTAGGTATAAATACAATGCAAAACCATAAATTATAACCCAAGTGATGCTTATAGAATTTTTTCCTATTTTTGTTGAATACATCTAGTAAAAAGTTTAATAAAGGTAGAAGAATTATTTTCTAAAATCTGTTTCTTGAATCACATTAAAGGGTTGATAAAAGTGACGGTTGGTTGTAGGTTCATGCAGATAATGTCCATCTACAGATAATAATTTTTGCAAACTAAAAAATTTTTCCAGCTAGATTTGCTTTCCTGATTGGGGGATAAGAGTGGTAGCCTTCTTTCAACCAGCTGTCCAGCAGTGTGCAGCCACTTATTTTTTTTGTCTGTCAAAAAAAATCAGGTCAGCCTGAAACATTGTCAGCAAGGTCACCTTGAACTCTAGGAACGGTATTCTTTAAATGTTTTGCTATAGGTGTTTCTTCTTTGTTTTTTTAAAGTTTTGATAACACTAGCTGCTTTTATTTGCTGTAAATTGCACAAGGAATGAGTAGAGAGACGGGGGAAAGACTTGCATCAAAGGTTCAAGGGTCAGGAATCAAACTCCAGCTGCTGTGGGGACTAGCGGCCTCGTACATGGGGCGCTCGTTTTTACCGCTAGTATACGCGCCGCCTGGACCAGGCCTATTTCTGATTAGTGACTGCATAGTAGAAGTAGCTTCCAACTGTGCTCTATTTATTCCTAAAGGTATCCCTGACAACACATGGCAGAAGCAGCACTTTGCTTTGTGCGCTGAGACAATGTGCGTTTCTTTTTCCGCGCTAGCCTCATTGTCTCCAGGAGCATTAGCCGTGCTGTTCTGGGCTGTCCTACGTTTTCCACTTGTCACCGTAACCCAACACAGGCAGCTTCTCTTACCTCAGCCCAGCTAACAAAAGCAGCAGACACAGTACCTCATCTTGGCCTGCAGCCTGCTAACTGGGCCGACCTGAAACATGATATCGGGCCACAGAAAACGCACACAAGGAGACCTCCATCTGTTGAGGGCTGCGGTGGCGCCGTTGAGCCGGGTTGTCGTTTTGGTTTCTTGTTGTGGCCCCGTGTGCGGGTTGCTCCTTGTGTGTGTGTTTTTTTTTTTAAGGTCACGGCAGTTCTTGCAGTAGGTGTTTCAGAGCTCCTGTCTGTGTGTCATGGATTAGCATGTAGGATTGGAAGCCATCTGGCCATTTTGTCTTAGATAGAGGAGGGGGAGTAAGCGAGGGAGATGGATGAAGAGAGACAGAGGAAACACTCACACACTGACACATTGACACAGCTCCCTCTGTAATCTCCCCGCTTGATGTCTGTTGCTACTTACAGCAGGTTTACTTGCATGTGTGACTTTATGTGTCGCCTCCTCCGTAGAAATCCATGTCGCCTCACCTAGACGTTCAACACAGGGACAGGACAAGACGTACGTTGGGGGCAGGGTTCCTACGAAGGCTGGAAAGTTATGGAGTTTGATTTCAGTATGGAAAAAAACAATTTTATTATTTTCTACCTCATTGTCTACATTTTTTATGTTCTTCTCTTCTTCCTTGTGTCTTCACTTCTTCATAAGCTTCCTTCTGTCCTTCATCTCCTTCCTTTCTTCCTTTACATCTTCTGCTCCCTTCCTTACTTCCTCTTTCTCTCTATCTTGCCTTTCATGCTTCATTCCTTGTCTACCTTTCTCCCTCGTGTGTTTTCTCACTCTTTGTACCTTGTGTCCTTGTGCATTTACTTTCTCTAATTTCTTCCTTCCTTTCATTTTTACCTGAAAAATGTGTAGGAACCCTGTGAGAGGATTTCAGTAGAAAATAAAACCTGATCCAACCATCAGGAGACATTTTTGATTTTTAAAGGAAAAGATGATATGTTAACTGAGGCTCAGAGGGCTGCAGAAAGCGTCGTGAAGACACAGTAATAAAAGACAAAATGTGTTAAAAGTAATTCTTTTGGAGAAGTTTTAAAAATGATGAGTGAAAGATGAGCCTTTTGAATAAATCTGGTTTGTTGCTTATGCTTCTTATTCTGTCATAAATACATTTGGAGGCTGAAATCCCTGATACTGTTTAAGATTTGACAAAAACCATAAGAGGCTTATACATCAAAGGTGTTTAAAATCCCAGGTTTGAGACAAACAAATAGATCAGTCATACTTATGTCCATGTAATTTAATTAGTTTAGGTAGAAAGAACCCATTAGCCACACCATTGAACTGAATATCATCGACCCTGTTCCGCCGTTTCAGTTTTGCCTTCTCTCTACGTTCAGGTGCCAATGCAGTTTGTAGCAACCGGCCACATCTTTGTTTAGCCACTTGTTGACACAAAAATGACTCTACAAGATCTGCAGGCTTTTCACGCCCGTCCTCTGATCCATTACAATGCCTGTTTTAAACCTTTCAACTCGACTGTAAGCAGGTGGACCAGCTGGCTTGGCAGGAGGGAATCCACTCCCCTAACCGCCTCCAGCTGGCTCTCCAACAGGCCCACCGACGCCTCACTGTTAAAGGAAATACTCCATTTGTAGATAAAAAAAATACTTCTGGTGCAAAACAGGAAAAACTTCAATTTTATGTTAAAGTTCAGGAAATACTTGTTTTTTTTAACCTGCTCAGTAAAAAAAAAGTTTTTTGTGCTGCAGCAGAGCAACATTAAAAGGTAACATTTTCAAGCTTGAGTGCATTTTCTCACTTTGGAATAAATCCCTCATACAATGAGGCGTTTTATTTTGTTTTTCTTAGCATTGCTTCTACAATAATCAGCAGTTTTGTACTTTTTAAATGTTGATCAATATATTTATTTAAAGTGTAGATTTGATTTGTTCTATTTGCTATAATGTTTACAACCAAAGCAGCCCATTTGTTTCAGTTTAATTAATTTGTTTACAGCCGCAAAAGGTTAGATAAGCCTTTTTTAAAATGAATATCTCCTATAAGATGTTTATTCAGATGATTACATTATAAATCATCTGTTTCTATGTTTTAGAATGAAGTAAATATATTTTTTTTACTTTTAAGGAGCCAATGTGTAAAAGATTATGTAAAAAATAATGTAGAAAATTAACACCGTCAGTCCGTCTTGTAAGGGAACCAAGTTAAGATCTTGTTTAGTCAAAGCTAAAGAATGAAATAAAACAACAAATACATAAAATGCCTTTCACAAATACAAAAATGCACTAATCATCACAGTAGAAATCCATTTTGTCTCACAAGAGAGGCCATGACAAACCAGTTCAGCCGCACCGGCACCGCAGATGGACCCGGCTGTCGTTCAGATCAGTCCACAGAGAGATGGAGCGTCTGATTCATTTATCACTGAGTTCATTCAAACTTGGCTTCTTTCACTGACTAAGCACATTGAGATGCAGCTAATGGAGGCAGAACCTAATTAGATTCTAGCAGGGATGAAAAGTTAAATGACTTTGCTTTTGCCTTTTGTTTATTCAGGCTCTATTTTTGCTCTGAGGATTCAAGCTTGTGGACGGTGACAGTGTTGCTGCAAATTAAACAACACTGGTTTACATTTTAGTCAGACTGATATGCAGCTTTCTGTGTTTTCCATTGAGGAAATCCCTGGTTTAAAAACAATCCCCTGAATTCAAAGAACTCAGTTTTATAAAAATCATTTTTGATAAAATTAGAATGAATACTTTGTGGTGATGGAGGGACTTTGGTCAGATGTGGAAAAACTCTTAAAAATACATGCAGCTTTTATTTCAGAAGCATATTCTCACACCGATTTCTTTTCTGACCAAGTTTTAATTTTAGTGCATTTATTCATTGGCGAAAGCAACGAAAGTTAGGAAATCACTTAGAATTCCACATTTATTGGTACCGTTATTATTCCCTATAAAATACTGAAATCAGACATTACTGATGAAACATTTGGTCAGATTTGAAGGATTATGCGTTGACGCTGTCAATCAAGCTCGTGTACGTGTTATTGACACCTTCCTTGACATGTCAAGCTAAAGATTGCCGGTTTGCTACAGCTATACTAAAGGCGGAAAAATAACCTTATGCTACAGGTAAGCTGTTTACTAGCCCACTGTGGGGAAGGAGCTATAGCGCAGCAAAGAGCAAACGCATACACGAGAATGATTGACAGCACTAAGACCCTTGACTGTGACTGGTTGTTTCTGACTTAGTGGTGTACTTCTGTAGGTGGCTGTAGGACCACAGGGAGGATTGTTTCCACAGATTATCTGTCTCATTACACTGTCATTACATATTTTTATAAAAGTTATTTAATGCAGCTTGAATGTGATGAGAGTATCTTGTAATATTTAATTAGTAGTACCTGACCTCTCGTTTTTTTAGGTGTTTATGATCTGACATAAGATCCCATTTGTCTGTGTTCATTTGACCATTTGCAGTGAAGAGGGATTTATTAGTTTGTTGCTCCATAGTAACAAAAGAAGCTGTATAATGTGGAAGGCTCGCCAAATTAAAAGCTTTTTCTGTCCAACCCTCATAAACATCAGTGATTCACGTTTGCTAAACCTAAGATTTTTTTCAAGTTTACTGTCAAAAAAATCAAAATGGCTCACCATTAGCCTTCAGCAGAACGATCGTCCAAAAGATTTGACCAAATCATGACAGAAATGGTTCAAGTATTACCAGCAGGGGAGACAAATAGTAAAAATTAAAAAAAATCTTAAGATAAATGTGAAATTTTTCCAAATTTGACAGAGTGACATCATGCTACAGTGAAAAAAACGTAATTTATTTTATTTAGGAGCAAAGAATAAATCTGGAAAGAGTTGTTTTATCGAAATCATAAGTCGTTTTATAGTTTCTTTCCATTTATTTTATCTAAAATCACACAAATTTTAATAAACATCCAGGAGCTGGAAATTCCAGTGAAATCATTGTTGGCAGATCCACAGAATCATTTTAGTAAACCATTAATACCATTCATAAATTCAGAAAAATAATAAGAAAAGGATCAAATATATTTTCTTGCACATTGATACTCTATTTCACCAAGAAAAGTAAAAATTTTGAACCCCAGACAATAACCAGCTTCAGTTTCTTTCCCTAATAGCTCAAAGTGTCAGAAGACAAAGTTTTTCCCGGCTCATAGATTTATACTGTCAGCCACTGTGAATGCCATTCCATTTACAGAGTTCCTTCAAACATACATATATGTGAAATGCAAAAGCGCATGTGTCTGCATGTTTGAGAGCATAAATGCGCATTAGAGAGCAAGTTCAGCTAAACTAAATATTAAATGACAGAGCGCGCTCTCACGCTTCCCAGCAGGAGAGTTTAGGAACGGATGATGCCTGGTAAAACGAGAGGCTTTGGGGATTAAGAAGGCCCTGAGTGCGGACTAACCTGATTTTTCTTTTTCTGCCTTGTTTTGAATATGGGAAACTTTACACTACCACCTGCGAACAGTGGTTTATTTAATAAAATCTGTGTCAACCAGACTTGTGAGTCAGCGTTATTGAATGTGTTTGATAGGAGAAACAAATTAGCTACTGGTATGACATTAATGCAGGCTAATATCAACATGCTAAGCTAGGCTCATTAGGCTGATGCTAATTAATTAGTAATGGACAAAATCAATGTGTTTGGAGCTTAACATTCAATCAAAAGTGCAAAGCGTTTATGTAATTAGGGTGAAATGAAATAAATCCTGATTAATTCAAGTAAACCTGTTTTAATTATGTGATTTTTAGAACCTAATTCTTAAAATTGGGATCAAATTTGTCATAGATTTATATAAATCACACTAATGACAAATCTGGCATTAAAGTTAGAATAACCTATCAAAAGATGAATTTATCAAAAGATATAGATGGTGACTAAAATTGGATTGGAGGTTTTTATACACAGGTGCTCTGTGAGAATAGAATAATGAAATATTTAGGAAAAAATTACTCTTTCAACTAATAAATCAGTGAAATAATCTTAAAATTTAAGCTGAGTGTGAGTCTGCGATCTGTTGAACTTCTGAAGGATCCAGTGTCTCTCTGTGAATGGACATTTAGAGTGCAAGAGCAGCTATTGCTTTCATTTAGCTCTGCCTTTGATATTGTGTAATCATGCTCTAGTTGGCATGTCATTATTGGATTTAAGCCTTTTGTGCCACGATTAAAAGATGTCTCTGGTTATCCCCTGAGGTGCACACATCTCCCAAAAATACTGGTTGGGGAAGAAAACGGCGCTTTCAAATTTAGCTTGTTTTGTTGGTTAGAATACAATGGTCTACTTACTTTTAAATATTACCATGTAAGGAAGCAAAGACGTTAACAATGAAGTAATTGATCGTTTTGTATCGTTAGAGTTTCACATCAATAAGTTGATTTTCAAACTTTGCTTTTTCGTCAGCTAAATGTGTTTCTGGAGTGTTTTAATGTCACCATGTTCTTTGTTTCCCCCCATATCTATTAAATATGAGCCTAGAGCCCAAATTGAAATGAGGGTAAACAAAGCGTTCTGGTTCTCACAGGCCTCATATTACAATTAAATCTTTATTACTTAAACGCTGGCAGCTGCTTCATTCTAGTGTGAGCAACAGGCTGAAGTTGTATTTGTGTCAGAAAACAAAGATTCCAGGAAAAAAGGGACGACATGCAGCGGATGGCCGGAAGCCAGGACACAAAAAGGGCGTAATGCCTGCATACAGGGTGTTGCTCAACCAGTCCAACCACCATGCAGCAGCCGCCTGTTTACTGGCTTTGTGATATTACTTTGATCAACCAACATGTCCCTCAAGGTTTTTTCTAAACCTGCAGAATAAATGGAGGATATGTACCACTTACATAGATAACCTATGATAGCTTGAATTCAGGTATACACATTTTGTTACGTTAGAAACTGGCTTGCTGTTGCTAAGCTATGAGAAAAGAAAAAAAAAAAAAAAAACGTAAACAGAGGCCCAGTTTTGAGCGGGACCAGAGTTTATTGAGTCTGAGCCCAGAAAAATACGAGTATTCATCCATCTTTACTCTCCTCTGTCACAATCTCACCCAAATAAGGAAGAGCGGCCCGGAGCACTACTGTCTGAACTAATAACAAACACTGCTGTACTTTTAGTTGACTGCAGTACTGTAAGGGCCACCTATGGTTCCTTATAGTTGATGGTGCCTTGAAAAAAGTATTTGTACTTCTTAAATAGTTGAATAAGAGTAACTTTACTGAGTTTTATTGGTTTTTAAGTGATGTACTGACAGTAGGAAACAGGGGTGAAGTGGAAATAACATAAGGTTTTAATTGTTTTGTTTTTTCACCAGTAAAAATACAAAAAGCAAACGGCATCATGGAGACCATGAAACACACCAAAATATACCAACATAGAATAGAATAGAATAGAATAGAATAGAATCATGTGACAAATATTCTATTCCTTCTGAGAGGAATATTCTTCTATTCTATACTATGGCAAGTTCAAAAAGTTAATTTATGTCAAAATAAGTTTATATATTAGAATAGCCTAGTTAAATTCCAGACTTAAATTCAATTGAGAACCTTTGGTGAAAAATGTCTTTTCTAGATGCTCTCCTTCCAGTCTCACTAGTTCGAGCTTTTGGAAAGACGAATAGGTAAAAATAAAATGGTTCAAACCCCAAAAGACTTGCAACTGCAGTTGCTGCAGAAAGTGTTTCCACAAGGCAGCAGGGCTGAATACAAATCCATGCCAAAGTTGTATTTGTGGAAAAAAAATGGAAAACTATTTATCATTTTTCACAAAAAAATCAGAATACATTGACATTTGTGTTTGCAGTGAGACTAAATGTGCATTTTCTAAGACGCTTTAAGATGATGGGAACCTTGCAAGAAAGCAGCAGGAGACAAGTTATGAGTTTCCTAACTTCTGCAGGATCATTTAATTAATGTTACAGATGTTATGCTGAATTTGGGACATCTACCAGAAAATTATTAACATATTATTTACACTAAGCGTCCCTGGAAACTTTCCTTTTCCTTTCCAGCACCGTGAAAATACTTTTATCTGATTCAGAGGCGGTCATTTCATTCTGAGAATCAGTGAATCAGCTGGGAGACGAATGGATTCCACCATGTTCTTTGTACAAATGCATATAAATGGATTTGGATCTGTGACCACGCCACTGCGAACTCAGATGTATGTTCCCTTCAACACCTTACAAACAAACAGGACACAAAAGAAGGGACACTTCTTTAATAAGAATTTAAAAATCAAGCTATGCTTAAGATGGCCATGGTAACCAAAGTAAAAACAAAACCTAACCAACCTATGTGGAAAAGTAACACCTCTGTAATCCCCATGTCAAATCATACATTAAATGTGATTAAAACCAAATGCTTTGGTTCACCAGTGACAGCAAAACCTGTTTTCTCACTGAACCTTAGAATAAAAAAATTACTGGAACAGAATCTGTTGAATAAAATATAAATCTGAAAAAAGCTTCTTTACCTCCTCAAATGTATGAAATCATCAAAAAAACAAGAAATTTGTAAAGGAGCAGATTCATCTGAACAAGTCAGAGTACTTTAAATCCAGTAAGTGTTTGATGAGTTTAATTTTTTGAAACGGTGTATTTTTGAGTCATTCTCAAATAACATAATTTAGGAGCTGTAGACATAACCTAAAACCTGTTTATTAAGGGTGCTGGTGGTTATAATATTTGTAGGTTTGGTCCTGATGGAAATTTTAACAGCCTAAAATAATTCATATATACTATATTTTGCACTTTTTTGTTATTTCCTACAGATTTCATCTATGCTTATTTCATAAGTATGAATAAACATGAATAAAAATAGCTTCTTCATTAACAGGTGGATACATTTAAGCACAAACCAGTAATTGTTCTTTACCGCATAGATTTTATTGCACATTACTTGTATTTTTTTTGTAACAAGAGGGCACACTTTATTTATTCTAGTTGAAATCAAATGAACATAAAGTTAAAACAAACAAAGTTCTGGGATTTTCTAGAATCCTTTTGTGGCTTGTTTGATCGATTCCACCTCTAAAAAGCGAGTGTTGCTTGTATTTTTAAATCTGTGGCGTCTGTGCTGCGACTCTGGGGGCTTCATCCTGACCTTGAGGATCCAATCATGTGAGCAGAAACGTTGACGTCTGTGTGTCATCGCTCCACACTATTTGATTCTGTGGTTTTGCTGTGCCTCTTTTTTTTTTTTTTTACTATTTGGTGTTTCTGAGTGTGTTTGTTAAAAGCGAGCGATTGCTGTCTGAAGAGTCGCACAAAAATGGTCATAATGAGCTGACCAGAGATCTTTGACAGATAACAATAGTCAAAGCTGCTGCAGCGGAGTTTCCCTTCATTTCTCTTTATCCTTCGGAAGTCCTCGAACTGTCCATCCCATCCAAGTAATCAGCATCCTTCAAAGATGCCTGGCCAAAGCCAAGGCAAACAGAGAGCGCGTCCTAATCAGGCACAGGGAGAGCCGGGCTTATGGAGCCCTGCCCCCACTGCTCGACCATGGCTGGACTGCCAGGGGTTCAAGACTGGAGCCTCCTCATATGTTTGCCATTCAAATAAGCATTAATGTTTAAGGGGCGCAGAAAATTCCTCTGCCTCATGGATAATTTAATATTTTATGGGATGGAAATGTGAAAATGTTCACAGTAAAATCTGAACTGAGCCGGTTTGTTTTGTGGGGGTTTTGTACTTTTTATATTTTGTAGCTACTAAAGCCTATGGGGGTTTCAGATGGAGGCTGCAGGTGGAATTTTGATAAATTATCATTCTGTGGATTGCAATGCGATGTTCTTAACTTTCCCTCAGTTTCAAGGAAAAGGAGCATGTATCCTGCAGTGCACAATGCTCAGAGATGAACTTATGTGTGATTTAGAAAGAGACGATGCTTGTTTCAGGGACGGCTTTCTCACTGACTGCCTTCCCTGCATGTCGGTCTGCACAGTAAATAGGTCAGTGTTTTATATGAGTGAAGAATCACTAATGTCTGAGCCTTCATGAATCTGCCTTTTTTAGCCATCAGGCCCGCACACCAGCCAACAGCTTCATGAGCCAGCTGTCAGACATGTTATTAGTAAAACGGACACATGGCTTTCAGGGCTGCTGATTTGATTTACTTCTTTATTTGCTGTAGAGCTGTGCAAAGTGTTTCAGCAGACTTCCCAAAAAATAATGTTTGCACTATATTTCAATTCTCATATATCATATTTAGCATTTTTGTAATATATTCAGCATATTGGTTGAGCATGTTAGCTGCTACCAACATGCTAGCTAATATTAGCATGGTAGCTAACATAGGGATTCCAACTTTGGAAAACTGAAACTAGGCGCACACAACTGTTTCTGTTTTTTATGGGCTTCTATGGCAGCATAAATCTTTAGGAAATATGTGTCAACTTTAACAAGTTTTAGAAGTAAAACAAAAAGTAGCATTCAAACTTTTCTGTGTTCTGTCAAAGCAAAACTGAATTCTATATGGCAGCTTTACATAGTTGTTCCAATGTATTTGGGGTTATCATGTTTTGCACATCACCTTTAGAGGCATTTCTACTGAAGCTCATCCAGGCATGATGACAACCTAACAGGTCCTACTTATTGTCTTGACAATAATTTTGTTTGTTGCTCAATTATGCTACAGAAATAACTAATTTTGTAAATATGCCCAACATCAACTTGAGAAAATCTGTTGTAGGCTCATCTGGAATTCACCAAATGGAGGAAGAAATGGTGTTGAGGTTTTGATGTCCTGACAGATTTCTGGAGATGTTGCATTAACATTTCCACATTTCTTTTTCTCCTAATCATGGCATTTTATTTATGAAGTACGCCAATCACTCTTTTATTAAAACAGCAACATAACATGATGTTTTAATGATATTCTCTGGTAAATGGTATATAACCTCTACTTGTATAGTGTTTTATAAAGTCCAGAGGACCCTAAGTGCAATGCAAACTTTAAATAAATAAGCAATGCTTAACCTGGTGGGGGCGCAAGTAAATCCTGGTGGCCCGCCAGACTTATAATACACTGGGTGAATCCCTGCTTGAGTTGTAGTTGTGTCAGGCCACTAAACAGTTTTCCAAAATTTAAGGTATTTGTTCTTTAGTTCATTTTTGTTGGTTCCCCTTCAGACCATGTTAGTAAAGGACCTGGTTGTTTGTGGATTGCAACACCTTTAGCAAATATTTTCACAATGAATTTTACATTGTTAAAGTTTAGTTTTAACATTAAGACATTAAATGGAAAAAATAATTGTCTTCTTACACAATATATATTGAAATATCTGGTTGCCATTTGGTTTGCTTGTCACTTTAGATTTTAAAGTTTGAACTTTAAAGTGAATCTAAAAGTACACAGCTCCTAGAAGTCGTAAACCGCTTTGCTTTTATGTCCCTGGATCTGCAAAGATTTTTTCTGAAAAGAAGTGAAAACAAGCCTCACATTTAGGACTTGTGTTTGTTTCCTTTTATTGTTGCACAGTACCTGTACTGAACTGTGACCCAGAAACCAAGCTGCATGCCAAACAATGATTTACGTGTACCATTACACCGCTAGTAACTTGTGTCCAGCATTTATTGCTCCGTTTTGCAGCTCAGAAGTTCACTGGTCAGCCTCCACAAATAATTTACATCTGTCCTTTAATAACAGTTCTCCAAAATGAAAGTATCCTGATGCTTTTTACACAATAATCTGTTCATTTTACCTTCCGAAGAGAAAAAAAAGTTCCTAAAAGCAGAGGAGAAAGATGATGTACAATTGGGTTGTTATTTACATTTCTTTATTTGTTTTCTATATGCTGCACAACAGTACTAATAAATATCAAATTACATAAGCATTCTTGTGAAATTGAAAGGAAAGTTTTTATGATGAAATGACCCATGATTTGTTTATATTTTACTCATGTTTTTACAGCCGTTTCACTCCATGCAGTGGCTTCTTGCATAATTTTGCTGTTTTTGGAAACAAATCTGATTCAGTTGTAGCTTTTTGTTATGCTCCATCTTTCTACCTATCCCATTCCTCTACTCCAAACCTGCCGTATTTGGAAATAAACTGAGTCTTTTGTGCCCTGTCAGATTTTTGTTGTCTTGAGCGATGGTTGCATAAAATCCCACAGGCCACTGTGAAACCAAATGTGTAATTTTTCAGAGACGGTGCACACTGTTGTAGACCAGGGGAGTGTGTCTTTGTTTGCTAATGTAGGTCTCCACTAAGGGGGCCGCCTGGATGTCCCGCTTTCTGGGACTCTGGGACGGCTGTGCTGCATATCACATGATAGGCTTGGCCTCAGGGTGAAGCAGTGAAGGAGTGTAACATGGCGGAGGGATGGGTTGATGGGAGATGAGAATGATAGAAGAGTTTCCCCGTGCCAGATTATCTTAGAGTCAAATCCTGGTTACTTTCACAGCTGAAAAGATTCACTGGACAGCACATGCCGCCTCAGCTCGAGAAACCCCAGCATTTACAGAGTACAGCAGCAAAATGTTGCCTGTTCATGCAGTTTTTTGGCTTTTTTTTACCCACCTAAGTTATTTTAAAGAGTGAAATTGAAATAATAAAAACAACTTTGGTGTTTGGATTTATTCTCTTATCCAAATCTGGGATTATCAAGCGAGTAAGAAGTGAACTTTTTGACCTATTTACACAAACGTGTGAAACAAAATAACATCACGTATTCCCCTGAACAAACCATTCCTAACTTGAAACATGGTGTTGGCATATTGTTGGTGCACAGCGATAAATGAACAGCCTAACCGTTTTTCATGACCAAAATGAAAAAGAAAAACAACTGTAAGCTAATGAAACACACCGTTTACTCTCAAATAATAAAATGCTATTCCAATTTTCAACTCTAAATCCCAAAGTAAAGCAGGTTTTCTCTTTTGTTTTCTCATAAGTGAACCTTTGTATGCTGGTTATTTAAAGTCTCTTTGTTCTCGCTAAGATCTGGTTTGTCTCTGTTTTTCCTTTCAGGATCTTGTGAGTGCTACTAAAGATGTCTGATAGTGTCGATATTGAAGAGAAGCCACCAGCCCCCCCCTTGAGAATGAACAGTAGTTCCCGAGACTCTTCATCAGTGAATCACGCATCTAAACCACTTCCAATGGCTCCTGAGGAAAAAAACAAGAAAGCTCGCCTGCGCTCCATCTTCCCTGGAGGAGACAAAAGTGAGCATCGTTCTGCACCTTTTTCACTCCATTTTATTGCTCATTCGTGTAGTTGCACTAGTCTGTGTAATTAAAGAGAAACTCACATTAAAAATGTGCTGTTATTTATGTTTTTGTAGCGAACAAAAAGAAGGAAAAAGAACGTCCAGAGATATCCTTACCCTCAGACTTTGAACACACAATCCATGTCGGCTTTGATGCTGTTACAGGAGAATTTACAGTAAGTATTTACTTCACTATAAAAACAGGTCATTAAATAAGTATGTGTTTCTGAAAAAAACAAACAAAAAAACAACGTAACTTATTTGTCAAGCAAATAAGGCTGCAAGCCTTATTATAGGTAATGCCTTAACAATATTGGAAGACAAAAATATTTGGAAATGTGCAAGCTTTTAAAAATAAGTGTTTGTGGTCATATCAAAAGATGTTCTGTAAAAAGATGGAAAATTTCAGTTTTGGGTTAACAGAAATGTTGGTAAATGTAACATGAAAAACTGTTACATTTCAGGAAAAATTCTTATGCAAATTCAGTAAAAATGTCCTGGTAATTTTCTGCCAAAACATTTTCTATTTTTTTCCATCAGAATTTTTCCTGTAATTTAACAGTTTTTCATGTTAGGTTTTTACCATAAATGTTAAATTGTGGAATTTCTTTAATAGAAATCCTGTAAAAAAGCAAAAAAAAAAAACAGAAAATGTACTAGCACAAAATTACCAAGACATTTTCTGTTTTCCAGATTAAAAAATAAATAACTTTTACTGTGTATTTACATTCTTAATAGGGAACCATAATTCATTAAATTCTTTTTCTGCGTCTACATATGCATAATGCAAATGAAGAGTGAAATTAACATTTTGTGTTAAATAATTAAACAAAATGCATAAAAAATGAGACATTAGCAGTCTTACATTTTTAAGGTTTTACATTTTTATCTTCTTTTAGCTTTTTTATTTTGCTTTAAATGTTAGTGGCGTGTTAAAATCTAATTTTCAGCCCCCTATAAAAATAACCTTTGCACTGAGGATAATGTGTTCTGCTCTATTTGACTTTCAAATGTTTGGGTAATGCCATCAGTGACATCAGTGACAACTAGTTCCTTGTTCATATGGAAAGCTATGTGCTGGTGGCAAACAGAGCTCCATTTTAACTGTTTTAAACTGAACACGCACTTAAGCTCGTTTCATGCTTTTCCAAGAGAACAGAGTGAAATACTGTTGATTCGTCCCTGGATTGCTATCCGAGTATCATTTTTCCTGAGCCCCTTCTGACACCAATTATATAGCAGTGGCTATTTTCAGCAGAGATTAAGCTTTAAATGTAAAAATGTGCAGAGAGTGTGATGAGACACTGGTAAATGACATTAACCCGCACTAAAAAACTGTCCATCCAAATGGATTAAAACACATAAGAAGACACGATTCCAAAAATATATAAAACTCTCCTACATGTCTACTGTAAATAGGCCATAAAAATTCAAAGTGACCCGGAGCAGTAAATGTTGAGCTTTGTTCAACGCTTCAGCACTCAACATTTACAGTTTGCATGTGCTAAATACCAAGATAATAAGAAATATTCTTTAATTAAGAAGTTTGCACACACTAAGGTTCATTAAAATCATTTGAAGCATAGTTGTGGATATATTTTAAGGCAACATCTCAAAGAGCTCCCTTTGAGACAACACAGGCTAATGCACAGATATCGGGAACAAATGAAGTAACACTTCCGATACTCATGGGGGCAGTGCAGCTCTGTAGAGTTCATGTTTGATCAGTGAAAGGACAACGAAGGTGATAAAAATGGCTGGACTTCTCTATGTTGCACTGTATTTCTTTGCATGTTTTTCAGTAATTTACTTGATTAAGATTTCCTCTAAAGTTTTCATGTTTTCTATTTTCCTCTGAATCCAGAAACTTAGAACTGCCCTTCAGTGGCAGCCACGGAAATTTAAAACAGTGACGCCTGAGAATGTTAGAAATTGGTGGCCGTATTTTCCCGGGTTAAGAAAGCATAAATAAGCTTTAATAGACAATTTTGGGTTAAGGTGGGACATTTTGGACAGGAGAAAGGTTGCATGCACTGCAACACCTTGACTTATATTCCTCTGTCCATGCGTGACCCCTTCAGGGAATCCCAGAGCAGTGGGCTCGGCTCCTACAGACCTCAAACATCACCAAGCTGGAGCAGAAGAAGAATCCACAAGCTGTGATCGACGTGCTGAAGTTCTACGACTCCAAAGAGACTGTCAACAACCAGAAATACATGAGCTTCACCTCAGGAGGTAAGAAAACATCCAAAACCAAGAAAAGTATTTCAGATTAAAATGATGCAGAATGCAAAAATATTTTGTGATTTATTTTATTTTAGACAAGACAGCGCATGGATACATTGCAGCAAACACTCTGGTGAGTTTTTGTGTACCTAACTCTACTCTGGTTGGTGTTGGGTTTTCTTATCCAGACTCAATAATATGTGTGATTTCAAATTTGTGAACACAGAATTTAAAAAAATATATCATGATGTAAATGATAAAATATCTTATTGTAAATACAAAGTTACCAGGTAAGTTCCAACAAATGATTCTATGTCAGTTCTCACTTTTCTTTCACTGACATTTTCTGGGAAATTTCTGCAAAACACACAGATTTCTGCATGCTCCCCTGTAGGGGCATTTTTCCCTGAATATATGGCACAATTCTCTTCATTTTGCACTCACGCCAAACAATTTTGCAACTACGGCAAAAAAATAAGTGACTGCAGAGAGAGGTGTGCTGCCTATTGCTTTTTTTCCCCTCCCCGATCCACTCCCAAATTCAAAACAAACATAGACAAAAGCGTCACTGGAGGCTCAGCTGCATGTAGAGAGATTCCCGCTGTGTTGACCTCAGTTATCTACGCTTTGAATAGCCCAGCCTGCATTCACTGGGTGAGGAAGAAGAGGAAGACGCAGAATATTCTGCCCCAGGGGGAAATCCACTGGGATCTCTTCATGCAAGGCCAGTGAAGGGTAAAAGGGTGTGGCGGTCAGTCAGGGAGGAAAGCTTTCAAATGCATTTCAGTGTTCGGCAGCATCGAGAGGTGACTCAGCTCTTGGCTTCATTGTCACTGAAATCCTGAGCTGATGTAAAGAAAATGGTCACCATAGACAGACAGCAGTTCCTTATCACAGCTGCAGGTGGATGTTACAAACTGATGTGCATTTTGCATTAACTTACCAACTAATACAGTGTTCTGCTGTGCATTAACTCTTTGCTATGACATTGCCATAATATGAGATTTCAGAGTGAAATGAATGCAACATTAGATGCACTTTGCGTTACAGGGAAGTCCAAGATTTGGTTACACCAAAACCTCCATTTAATTTTAGCATATTTACAACTTTGAGCTTTGCGCTTGGTGCCTGCTCATGCTCTCAGTTGGTTGCTGTCAGATATTAGCTTCACTCAAGTTTGATTTTCACTGCTTTTAATAAAAAAGCTAAAATAAATTGGAGAAACAGTTTTAATGTCTCACTTTAGAGATGACATATGAAAAACTCTAGCTTTCTAATATATGGTCTTTATTTGACCCATATGAAGCAGAATCCAAATGTAATTCCAGTGTAAGGTGGTTCTACAAAGCTCCCTTGTTGCTATGTGTTGACATAGCATTGCCATAACCCACAAAGTTCTGAAAAGTGGCAGCGTACACATATCTTGAAGTACATGTTGGGTTATATGATTATCTACCCTGTAAAAATTTTAAAAAATACCGCCGTCCGTAGAAAGAAATTCTGTTAAAACATACTTTAGCTATGTAAATACAAGAAGGTAGATGGGAAAACATCCACTATACCTGTTTTAAACTGCTAAACATAGAAATGAAACATCTCTGACACCTTCACAACACCAAACATCAGGACTTCTTTTTGAAAGTTAATTCAGATGAATCATTCTGTCTAGAAGGTATACTTAACTACGAGGATGGCAGAAATCAGATCCAGTGATGACGAGCAGCGCGATCGTTGCGACTAAATGAAAGGTTTTCCTTGAGCAGTAAAATACAGACAGCAAGATGAGTGTGATGACAATCTGGAACCAATAATTGGGATGTAATCTACTGCTGCTTATCTTCAAGTGATTTTTATTAGCAGTTTCCAAAACAAATGATGACATAACACTTTGACACCTGAGTCTGCTGACACATCTTGAAGTGGAGAGGAAAATGTTGTTTTGAGCCGGTAGCATATTTTCACGTCCTGCCCTCCTGTTGTGTGTTGGGGGATAATGATGTGGACATGAAGCCCCCTCTGCTCCCCACCTTGCCTCCTCCTCTATACTATACACCTAGTCTCACTCACTGTATGGGTTTGTTTTAAGTAAATCCTCCCATTTTCAACCTTCACATTCAGAACCGACTGCTGTCTTCTGGGCCTCCTGTCAGCCTTAGAACCTGCAGCGCATTATTTGACAAGGTAACTCCTCCATATTACTTTCCACATGATGTACCTCTACATTGGCTGTGAAGCTAAATTCAACTATTTGACGGCGTGACATTGACTGAGCCATCCGGCTGTTTTTGCAGTACAAATATCAATTTGTATTGATATTTCATGGGGGTTTGATTGGCTCTAGTAGCTTTTGATGTCTTGAACAGATTCATTTACTTCTAAAACATCACACAGGGGATCATTTTTTGTGGTTTTCTTTGACTTGCCGTCTCTGAAATGGCAGGACAGTCGCATATTCCACAGAGGACTGAAATGGCTGTCAATCTGCATGTATGAGCTCATATTTTAACAATTTAATCCACATTGCCAATAATCTGCCTGTAAACTCATCACCATTTTAGACATTACTGCATGGCTCCCAATAAAAAAGGAGCACACACACACACACACACACACACACACACACACACACACACACACACACACACACACACACACACACACACACACATGCGCCAAGCACTCCTCTCTGCACTGCAGTCTTGGCCCGGTCTTCCTCGAAGCGAGTCAGAGGCCCAGTCTGTCTCAATGAAGGACTGGGACTTTGCTTTTAATCACCAGAACTAAGCTGCACCACTTTCATTAATGCATGACGAGAGCGGATGAAGTGTTTCCATTCCATAAGAGGAAGATGATCCAAGGCAAATAATGTTCTTGGATGGAAGGAGAAGAAGAAGAAGGAGAAAATCGCAGTGCATTCGGCGTATTAAATATGCCTGATTAATCAAGCTAATTAAAAGGAACCGACAGGGTGTCTGCGGCTCATCTAGATGCTGCCCACCTCCACCGAGTTGAAGTATGTCAGAACTCACAGCGCTGTAAAAGATGTAACACCTTGCTTCTTAAAAATTCATCCCCATCACTGGTTCATGGCACACCTTACCAGAGCCCACAGAGAAATGCACTGAATGCAACCTCACTTTCCCTTTTAGTTCTTAAATCATAAATGCTCTTCATGCCATAAACATGACTTTTCCCTGACTTTACCTCAAATACGTTTTGATCTGAATGATCTCTTTTTTTTAAATTTTTGTTTCGTTCTTAAATACTTTCGTTGAATGATAATTAGAGATGCACCGATCTCAAATTTGTGGCTGATTTTTGACGTCCGTTTAACGTTTCAATATTTATCTATGAAAAAGAAACAAGATCAGAACATTTATGGGAGAGCGCGGCCATGAAGACAAAATGGTTACAGGGTTTAAATTTTAACCTAAGTTTTGACTCTATAGTGGAGATTAGTGAGGTTATTATGGGTAGCATTACAACAGTGATCTCCAAAAGCATCTTCCAGAGGAATCATTCTCAAACTGCATTACCAGTAGTACCTACTGGTGGCACTGGAGCTGCCAATGAGATGAGTTCTCAAAACAAAATATTTCCCAGTAGTGAACAGTGAATCAAAAACAAGCATGTGTGACGACGTGTACATTGCCTAATTTAGCAGGTGTTCAATCCTGGAATGATGAAAAACCAATTTCAAGTAGTAATTTACTTAATTTTGTAATTTTCCAGATGTAATTTACTGACTGATTTGTACACTGACCAGGCTAACTACGATTAGCGGATACATTAGCATTAAAACTAACAATAAAAGATCATAAACCTTGAAACTCTACAGCTACAATTAAACTAAATGAGGTTGTGTAGAACCAGCTGTTGATTTGATGCGGTCTAAATTGTCAAAATGAAAATGCTGATGAAGAGTTTTTTTAAATTTTTTTATTATTTTTGGCATCATGAAGTTTTATGATAGAAAACCATAGTGGATGACAAGGTTGTGATTGATGAGACGCTCCCTAATTGTAGCATTTAAAATTCGACTTTATGTTTATTTTTCCAACACGGATTTGGAAATTTTAAGTTCTGAGTTACAATAGAAACATATTTAAAGAACAGCCTTAGTCCAATGATTAGGTACCAATCAATGACAGATAGTTTCTTTTAATGTTGATACAGGAAACCTTGGCTTTAGTAAAGGTGTTACAAACAGTGAACTGCTGCTGCTGGGAAAAAACTATAATCTCTCCTTCAACATGAGTTTTAGACATGTCTTATAATAATGCTCAATTATAAAACATGTCTTCCTTTAAACCCCAGACTACAACATATATAGCTAACTGTTGGTGTTTAATAGTTTATGCTCACTGTCAGGAAAAAAAAAAAATTGAGTTTGAAAATTGGTTCAAAGTGGTCACCAATCAGTATCTCAGTGCATCTCTAATGATGGTCTGTTAATTTAAATCATTAAATTATTTATCGTGGTTCCCACACGCACCCATTGTTTTGCATTTCACTCAAGAAAAACACAGATCTTGAACGTGTAACGTAAACTCAGGCTGTTTATTCCTGGTGGTAACAGATCAAAACAGTGTTACATTTGAGGAGCATGTGAGCATCTGCACACATCCCATTAATTAAATGCTACATTCACCTCTTCCGACTTGCATCTCTCCCCATCCAGGGTGCCAAAACGTCAACAACAGAACCCCCGATCGCTCCGCCCGTTTCAGAAGAGGAAGACGAGGAGGAGGAGGAAGAGGAGGAAGAAGATGAAGACGAGGACGACGACGACGAGCTGCCCCCGGTCATCGCCCCTCGACCTGAGCACACCAAATCTGTAAGTTCAGGAGCCACCGGCTGGTCCCATCACTCAGCTGCTGTTATACATTGTGACTCTTCTGATGCAGATCTACACGCGCTCCGTCATGGACCCACCAAAGCCCCCCGCCCCGGTCAAAGAGGAGTCAACTCCACCAGAGTCACAGGTTCAGCCTGACAACACCTCCAACACGATGTACCGCCACACCGACCGCCAGAGGAAGAAGTCCAAGATGACAGATGAGGAGATCCTGGAAAGACTCAGTATGTCTTTAAAAATCTTCAACAAAATGGGTTATTACTGCTTACATAGACAAATCTGAGAGAATATATATATATATATATATATATATATATATATATATATATATGTTTTTTACTTTATATAAACTTTTGGCAATTGTGATTAGGGATTTATACAAAAACATTAAATATGGGATTAACCCTTCTAGATCGAACTGATCAGCGACGATCCAGTTAAATTTGCAGTACCGTAATTCCGCCACACGTTGCATTATCTAGAAAATACCAACAGTTTCTGAAAGGGGAGACGATTTGCTTTCCAGCCAATATTGGGTTATTACGGTAATTTCATCCCCCCGCCGTAGAAGAGTGAAATTAATCTGAGGCCTCCCTGTAAATTACGGAAATAACTTGCTAGATATTGAGAGTTCCAGTTGTTATGGATAAATGGACAATATATATATTTACTCACAGTACATTTAAAGAAATGCGTACAATTAAAATAAGCAAAAATATCCAGGAGTAGATTTGAGACTTGGGTATTAAAGGATTAAAATCTTCAAAATTATAGATACTGTTCCATTTATACACATGCACTCCTACCAATATTTGGATAAATTTCCCTTTGCTATCAAAAAGCTTCCAGTTTATGTTTCTAGCCGGATGTTTGACGTTTGTTCCCACCAGGATTGATGGAGCTCATTTGGGTTGGTCTGGACTGACTTTTTTTAATCACAGTTTATACATTTTTAATAGGATTGCATTTAGCACAGCAGTTGTACAAGTTTCAACCGTTCAGCTGTTGATGTAAGGCGAAACTCTATGTGTGCAATTCACCAGTACCACTCTCTGCAAAAATGACTTGTAGCTCAAAGCAGAGGCCACCTTTTGGTATCTATTCAGTCGATGTTTGTGTCAACTTGGTTTACTGGTTTTGCTGCTGGTTCCAGTATATATTAGCCTTGAGCCTTACTGGTTCCTGGATTCTTCATAAACATTCTGACCAGTTTCCTTTCATCACAGATGAACAGCTTGAGTCAGATGGTTGAAACATGGACACAATTAAGTGTTTCTAGAGGATAATGATCCCAGAATACATAAAACCTGGTTTTGGATAAATGAGCAGGCTAGCACTAAGCTTTTGGGAATGGCCCTTAACTCAACTTTATTAAATATTTGTGAGCTGTTCTTGAAAGCTTGGGCCCTTACCAGAAAACCATTCAATTTAAATGAGCTTTAGGAATGTGCCCACTACCAAGAAGAGCGGTCAGATGTCCTGCCACAAACTTGTTGGTGACAAAGAGGCATTTATTCAAATATAATGAGCCATTTTGTTTGATTTATTCTTGTTTAGATGATAAAAAATTGTTCAACACATTTTTCCTCTGATAGTACCCGTGTCAGTTTGTAATTTTTTTGCAATTTTCTTTAGTCAATATGTACAAAATGCTAGTTACTCGACAGTAGTTGTCTTGTAATCTGGAGGTTGTTGGTTCGATTCCAGCTTCTCCGAATTCCCCTAACAGTGGAAGCACTGGTGAATGAATGTTTATACGTTCTTAAGATGGACTGGATGAACGTGGCTATAATGTAAAGCTCTTTAATTGCTTTGCATGAGAAAAGGAAAATAATTTCTGTGTATTAATGTACTTGATTAGTCTTGTGCCTGTGATATAACTTCAGCTTGAATCACTAGGAATCCATTGTGAGGATCAAGACATGAATGTGCAGGCAGGATGCTGATTATATCTGTTCTCTCCAACTCAGGGAGTATTGTCAGTGTGGGGGACCCCAAAAAGAAGTACACACGCTTCGAGAAAATCGGACAAGGGTGAGTCTCTACATGGCGGACAAACAGAATGAGTCTTTTTTTGTTTTTTAAAGCGTCTGTCTCTGGAAGAGAACTAAGAGAGGATTAAGGGTGGATAACTGCGAGAAAAGTGAGTGAACAGGAAATGAAAACTGAATCCCAAAAATATTGAAACACAGATTAGCTCCACCAGCTAGCTGCTGCTCTCCACTTTTCTCTGCATCTTTAAATGCTCTTTTAAAAATTCAGGACTCCTCTGAACAGGTAGGAAAGATGCACTGGTTGTAATCTTCACAACATGATCAACATTTCCATATTTGATCAAGTGGATAGCTGAAGAGTGGGTCGTTGTCTGTTTACTCTCTGCTCTCTTATCTTGAATTTATTACCACCTGAAACGCTGCTTCATAATTCATAGCCTGTGACAGAAGAGAAAGAGGAAGAATCAGCAGTAGAATTTCTTTTAACTGGGAGTTAAATGCAGACTTAACTTCATTCATACCCCTTGAAATTTTACATTTTACAAACGTCACTGTATTCTATTAGGATTTTATCTTTTAGACAAAGCAGTTTATAATTGAGAGATGTGAGGAAAGAATATGTGGTTTAATTTCCAAGATGCATCTGTATTACGTCACTTTAACTCTGAAACCAAGCAATAAAACGGAGTAAACAAATTGCTTTCAGTCTCTTAATAAGCTCTGGATGTCATCCAACTTAGTGCAGGAAACACAGAACTCTTTTCTTTTTTGCTCCCAAAAGTCAAGGCTAGAAATCAAAAGTCAAGGTGTCATCATGTACTCAGACCTGAACTGCAAACACCAATAAGGTTCAGCGGTAAATCAGTCCACAGCCAGATTGTCAAAATGAAGGCTTTCCTGACTAAACAGGAAACATGAGATCTGGTACAAACTCTACTTTTCTGTACATTAAGATAAATAGGCTGTTGAAGCTCATCCAAAATGTTGCTGCCAGATTCTTGAAGAACGACAGTAAGCTCGATCACACCGGAGTGCTGGTTCCCTTTTCATGAAGGCTGGAACTTTAAACTTTGTTGATTGTCTAAGGAGCTTTAAATGAAAATTTGAAATGTGCAAAAACTTTTTTTAAATCAGTACTGAGATCAAATAAAAAGTGATCCTTGAAGAAAAGCGGCTAGTGCCTACAGTGGATCGGGGCAGAGGTTCAGCGTTCAGCAGAACACAAAGATCCAAATAGTTAGTCACGTATCAGAACGGCCGTGTCAAAGTCCAGACCTTAATTCAACTCAGAATCTGTGGCAAGACTTGAATCTGACTGATATCAAGCTGTTTTGAAAGAAAGAAATGTAAGTTTGTAGATATGCACAGTTGACTGAGACATGCCTCGAATAGCTAGCAGTTGACATCAGCGAAAGACAATTCTACGCAGATGCATTCTAAGCATTTTTGTTGGTAAAAAACAACGTAACACTTCACAAAGCAAATCTAAACATTTGTGGTGGAAAAAGTACTGTGTTGATGAAGAATTTAGAAATATTATCTGCTGTGATCCATAATTTTGTACCAACCTAGTTTTAGCTGAAGATATTTTGATTCTTGCTGCAAAATCTAATTTTATTGCAGTCAAATTAACTTTTTTTAAGTCTTACTTTAATTTCTAACTCTAGTTGCATGTGCCAGCTTGTAAGAAACAGAAATATTCAAATGTAACGAATAGATCTTTCTCCAAATAACAGTAATTTTTAGGCTTAAAAGGTTTTGTTTGTTTGTTTGTTTTAATGTTGTATATTTCTCCTTTAATTCTGCTGTTTTGTTTCTTCAGAGCGTCTGGCACGGTCTACACTGCCATCGACATAGCAACCGGTCAAGAGGTAAAATATAATGTTATTCTCCGCTAATGTCTCCTGCTGATCGTTTACCTACGTGAAGCTGTAAATATCTGTGGACTCAGGTGGCCATCAAGCAGATGAACCTGCAGCAACAACCCAAGAAGGAGCTGATCATCAACGAGATCTTGGTGATGAGGGAAAACAAAAACTCCAACATAGTGAACTACCTGGACAGGTTAGTTGTTTGAAAACCAGAACCTTATTTCTAAAATGTAAACATTTTGCTGTTGCCAAGGAAACCGTAAATGTGCGTTCCCCCTTACGACAAAATTTTACGGTTATTTTTCCAAACAGAGAATCCAAATTCAAAGATTTTCAGTTTCTTTCATGTAAGGAGAAAAAAATATAAATGAGTCTTATTTAAGAATATTCAGTTAATAAAAGATAGACATTTCTAAAACCTAAACATTTAACTTGGCCTCTATGCACTAAGTCAACCTGATTCAGTTTGTACTGTAGCGACATTGAGGAATTGTCTGATCCTCCTTTTAGTGATTTTCTTCTACTACAGATTTCCTTCTCTCTCCATTTATGAGTAGGCTGAACTCGTACTGAGGAGAAACACTGCCACCTAGTGTTTCAATGCAGAAGGAACACTGCAACAGTTGAAACTGTCCATTTTCTCATCATCCTTTCTGTTGTGGTCACATCTTTGCTCAGTAACGACCATGTAGACCTATAACGTGGTTGATGAGGCTTCTTGTTGAAGGAAAGATTCATCCCCTTCCTGTTCTCTTCGTCCTCCAGTTACCTGGTAGGAGACGAGCTGTGGGTGGTGATGGAGTATTTGGCCGGCGGCTCGCTGACGGATGTTGTGACTGAGACCTGTATGGATGAAGGCCAGATCGCCGCCGTCTGCAGAGAGGTAAGAAACCAGGTTTGGACAACCACGGCGTCGCCCAATGAAAGTCAGGAGAAGAGAGGGACCGCTCAAATTTGCTTCTAGGAACATCGATGCTGAATGTATGTGCCTCTACTTTTGTCCTCATAGTGTCTCCAAGCTTTGGACTTCCTACACTCCAACCAGGTTATCCACAGAGACATAAAAAGTGACAACATCCTCTTGGGGATGGATGGATCCGTGAAGCTCAGTAAGTCATGTTTAAAGACCAAAAAGATCAATTTTTTTAGAGAAAGTCTAAGCAGCTAAATGACGGTCTCTGCCTTTCTCTGCAGCCGACTTTGGTTTCTGCGCCCAGATCACTCCGGAGCAGAACAAGCGCAGCACAATGGTGGGAACGCCGTACTGGATGGCACCAGAGGTGGTGACCCGAAAGGCGTACGGACCAAAAGTGGACATCTGGTCTCTGGGAATCATGGCGATAGAAATGGTGGAGGGAGAGCCTCCTTATCTGAACGAGAATCCACTCAGGGTAAATGCAGTCCAGGAAAAGGTTGTTGGTTTTTTCATCGTTAGAGGCAAGCTGGTTCTGCATCAACTGCACCAATACAATGCCTCGCGAACACATTCTGTCGCAACTATGAACTCTACTTTGTTGTTTTTTTCTTCTAACATCAAGTAGAGGTTTGGATAATCGTAAAGAAAAAAGAAAATGATGCGTTTTTTTTTTATGAGTGGGTCATAAGTAGTCCTAGTCCAAGCAATGTGTGGAGCACAACAAAAATGGAAGGTGGTGAACTTTTGTGTCAAAACACGATGAAGGAAAACTTACTGCCAATTACACAAAGGTGAAACACGGTGGTTGCAGCATTATGCTGTGGGAAGAAGAAAGGCGTTAATTACAGTCCCGGATAAACAAAACTTGTTTAAGGCTCTAAAGAGTTTATTTAATTTTTTGCTAAACAACAACTTGTAACAAACAGCCAGAGCTGCAGGTATCAATTTGGGGTTGCTTAATGTAAATGCACACCACACTTTTCAGATTTCTGTTCCAAAAAAAACCTTCTGAAAATCTTGCAACATTTCCTGTCCACAATTTTGCAGCATTTTGTGTTGGCCCTATCACATAAAGTTCTGATAAGAGGGAAGTTTGGTGTTAAAAGGTTCAACTGAAAGCAGAGGATAAGTTTTATTTTACTGTCAAACCAAGAAAATTTGTTTTTGGGCTGCAGCCATTTCACCTTCTCATGTACAACATTAAGCAACTGAACACCAGATATTATAATAGGTGTGACTTATAACTCACAATGAATTTTGATGTTGGTATTGGTTAGCTTGCATATCTAACATAGATAGATGTTAACTCAAATGTAAAAAAAATTCCTTTTAGCTGCTTACTGTAGCATATGATCATCATCACAAGCTTTCTTTGATCTTTATTAATGGAAATGCAGAGAGATGTAAAGATGGATCGGAAGAAATATTTACACAGAAAAAAAATGGAGATAAATGTTTTTTTCTGGATAAACTTTAAGGCAATGTTTAGTTTTTTTCTCAAAAACGTGTTGATTTAATGTTTTCAATATATCTGGACTTACATTTTAAAAGTGTCATTATGTTTGACTGCAGGCACTTTACCTGATAGCAACCAACGGTACTCCAGAGCTGCAGAACCCTGAAAGGCTCTCATCGGTGTTTAGAGACTTCCTCAACCGCTGTCTGGAGATGGATGTGGACCGCAGAGGCTCTGCCAAGGAGCTGCTGCAGGTGAATATCCAAAAAAATAAATAAATAAAAATTAAAACTTCATGGCAGTTTTTGTCCCAAATATTTGGGTCCATAAAATATTCCACCACAAACATTTTGGAAGAGTAAGCAAATATGGGAGGTTATTTCGCTTGTAAATTTTCATCAATATTAGGAATTATTGCCTGAACATAAGCTCCTATTTCTTGCTAAAAAGATACGTGTATGTAAGTTTTCTTTATTTTAAGTGTCTTAGGAAATTTGTGCTAAAAACTAACCCAAAACTAATTGGTAAGAAGTTCTGTTTTTGCGGTTCAAAGTAAGATTTATCCTGCCAGTGTGAGAAGAGATTTAATTAGATTAAAAGGAACAACCTGAAGTCGTCCTGATTTGCTTTAAGAAGTTGAATAAGATTGAATTATTCAGTTCAGCCCACTGAACCGAACCCCATTGAAAACCTCCTGGTTATTCCACCAAACATTGATTTCTGAACTGAATTAAAACATTAGTTTTGTTGTTCCTAAATGAATTTAAACTTGTTTTTTTTTTAATTTGCATTATTTGAGGTCTGAAAGCACTGGATCTCTTTAGTTATTGTGACAATTTATCATTTTTTGCATATAAAAACAAAATTTTTGCTTGGAACTTGAGAGGCATGTCAGTAATTCATAGAACAAAAGAACAATGTTCACTTTACACAAACATAAACCTACAAAGAGTAAAAGTGATCATTTTAAGTGGTCTCCTTATTTTTTATAGAGCTATATGTTAGATGTATTCTCCATCTTTGTACACGTGTCACCTGATTTTAACCACAAGTGAACAGAATCTCTCCTGTCCATGCTCTCATCTCCTCCTTTGTGCCTGCAGCATTCCTTCCTCAAGCTGGCGAAGCCTCTGTCCAGCCTGACGCCTCTGATTGTAGCTGCTAAGGAAGCCATAAAGAACAGCAGTCGCTGAGGGTGGGGCTCCCTGTCCAAGCCCAAGGCCGGAGCGCTGCCGCTGCCGCTGCCGCTGCGGCTAACGCCTTGCTTCATGACAGCAGAGGTTTGGGTGAACGGGGCGGGTTTGTGTGACTGACAGTGACAGCACAAGGACATAAGCCCCTCCCCCAGCCGCCACCACTCGTCCTCCAGGCCTCGTCTGTGGGACGGACATCTGGCTTTGCAGCCTCTCGGCCACGCTGCTGAAAAAACAGACCTTGCCTCCTTGTTTACGTCTCCAGCACTGTACATGTAGAGCAGTCCATCAGAAGTATGTCAGACGTGTGTGTGTGTGTGCGCGTTTGTGTGTGTAATTGTGTGTGTGTGTGTGTGTAAACAAACCGTGCACTTCTGTTCACATCATGTCTTGTTTTGGGACAAATTGCTCCATAACCGGCAAAGGAAAATAGTTTAGATAAAAGCGAGAAGGAAAGGTGCTTATTCTCAAGAGTGAAAATAAAAAACCGCTGCAGCAGCGAAACGGAGAAACAAGGATTTCTTCCCCATCCCGGGTTGGGATTGGTTTCCTTCCGTCTCGGTTTGGACCCGACGTCAGCCTGCATGACCGTGGTTCTGTGAAGAAGCACCGCTGACCCTCTGCAGATCGCCTCATTCTGCTGTGTTTCCTGTGTTGACCTGTGTGAATGAATGTAGGAATGCAACTGCCGGAAGAGGAAAAAGGATTCAGGAATGATTTTTTTCATGACTTATGAAAGCTTTAAATACCTTTTCCAAAATCAATTTCTGCAGATCTTATATAGGATTTGTGCGCAGCCTCTTTTTTTCAGTTCATTTTTTCTTGTTTTTATCACTCGACATAAATTCAGTTTAATTTTTACATTTAGTTGATTTTAAATTACTTCTTGAATATGTACTCTTCATTATTTATAATATAATTTTTGAAACATTCTGACACAAACTATGATTTGAAACATTATTACTCCTGAATTTTTATCATTGGTGTTTTTTTTTGTTCTTTTTGTTGTTTTTTCATACAGTGCGATACAAAAGCCTTTCCACATTTTGTCATGTTGCAAACATCAGCTTTGTGTTTTGAATTTGGACTTTATTTATGTTTCATAATTGTGAAGTTGAAGGAAAATGATTGGTGCCATTTAGCAGATTTACTTCCTGGATTGTCCTGTTTTTAGCTCCATTTCTCTAAAATGGCTTCTTATCGATTTTCTTTTCATTTTAGTCCAGCTGGATGATGATATCTTAGAAGTTGGACTCCTTGATTTTATGTAGGAACATAAAATTTACATTTTTTTAATTGTAAGCTGTGCATTGTTTTCCTTCAACTGCCACAATCATGCTCTACAATGTTGTATTTGTAACATGGAGTTTGTAGTTATAAAATACCAAATATGAAAACAGATTCAGTAAGTTTGAATAACTTTGGAAAGCACCGTAGGACATCCTCTAATTTCCATAAATTAGAAGAAAAGCAATGAATGAAGATGAGCCTGAATTCAATCTAAAGTCCATGCTTCTCATTCAAACCTTAAACCATGAGCAGAAGATGAAATCCAGTAGAAATGCGTCTCCCTTATTGTAACCTTAATTTTCCTTCTGAATGTTGATGTTGGAGGCGACCTGGTCAGGTGAAAAACTTCACGTCCTTCTGACATAAAATCCAAGTTGCTCCTCGTCCGAACTTTAGTGAGCTTTACTTTTTTTCGAATGTGTCTTGTATTTTGACTTGTTTCTCATAAGGCCGTTACATTTTGTTGTTAGTTTTTAAATACGTGACAGATTTGACCGAGGTGAGCGTTATCCGCTGAGCTAATTAAGGAGTGCTGTTCCTATGATTGTACCCATTCCTCTCATACCTGGTTTAGAGTATCAACTCATTCCAGCTCAAAGTTCATCCATCCATGGTTGCATTAACTAGCTTCCTCCGGCATTCCTCCATGTACAAGGCATGTACATGAACTCATATTCGACGTCAAGGTCAGGGGCGGAGCTATAGGGGGGACTGGGGGGGCGGCCGCCCCCCGAACCAGGCCGGTGGGGGCCCGGGTCTGGAGGAGCCAGGAGCTCAACGGTTTCAAGCAGCTGCACGGAAGGGCCCGGTGATTGGTAGGGGGCCCGTGATTGGCCAGAGGGCCCGGTGATTGGTAGGGGGCCCGGAAATTTGCCCCGCCCCCCGGCCCTGCGCCGACTTGTTCCGCCACTGGTCAAGGTTGTGTAATATCAGGCTTTGAAACTTGTCAACTGTTCCTGCTTCACACTTTTCATAGCCACCAACGAGTTTCTGCCAAAATCCTGGCTGGATAATTGATCATTTTTCTAAGCAGAACCGAGAGACTTCATTTAAAACATAGCTTTCGAGCGTAGCCTGTTATTTTCTACTTGGCACCATGTTTTTAAAACCATGGACTTTGGGGTTGTTTCCTTAAGCTTAGTGTTGATCAGTTTTATTTGTTCCAAACCCATTTTGGTGTTCAAATGGCCTCCTCTCAGTCTGTGTTCATGTAAAACTGGCATAGAGAGTCCAGTGACACCAGCTGATTTACTGGAACCTTGTTCCAACAGCACAAAGGTCCCATGTACACATGAAACTGGTTTTGACATAAGTAAAATAGGCCAACATTAACCTACCTGAATGTTTCTGATGGGGACCTTGCAGAAATTTGCTAGGGCTGAGCAATAAATCAATAACAATATACATGGCGATAGACACTTGATCAATACATCAGATGAAACGTTGATAATTTCAGCATTCTGGGAGATGTGGGCAAGTGAAAGGCTTTAGCCTCTCAAGGGCCAACTAAACAAAATTTGTGGCGTGAGCTCACTGCTCTTTAGTTGCCTAGCAACTCACTCAGCTTTTGGTTACCTAGCAACAGCCAGTTGAGTAAGACACGCTGCAGCAGTTTCAGGTTTAGCTTGAATCAGCTCAAGAGGAAACTGTGGTCATATCAACAGTTTGGCATTTTTTCAGACAATGAAAACAAAAGACAAACAACTATCGATGTCAATTGATATGAAAATGTCTTATGCATGAGTTCTCAAGTTCAGAACATGAGTTCTGGCTGCACCTTGTTGGTGGCTACAGAAAGGATGAAGTGAATAAACGACCAAAACCGACGACGTTCCTACCGATGACGAGTGGATGCACATTTCTTACCGGCATTGTAGCTCCCCTGTGTGTGTGTGTGTGTGTGTGTGTGTGCGTGTGTGTGTGTGGATCTGTGTTTGTGATGATGATCTGCACTAAAAGATGCCTCACTCCTGTTTTCCACCTTACCTTTGAGGTGCAGGGTAGCTGCTCAGAAAAATTGTACCTCCTCTGTACAGAAGATGCAGGAGAGGCGACAGACCTGAGGACGCAGCAGATTTCATGCATGTGAAAACAAACTGTGCACTGTTATCTCCCGAAACGCATAGGCTGGGATTGTTAGAATATGTATGTATGTAAATATGGCAGGACTTCTCCCCCTGTCCTCCCTGTCTGTTTCTCAGAACTGTGTAACTTAAGCTGATAATAATTCAGGTGACTCGTATGGTACCGATTAATGTTCTGCACCCTGGCAATTGAAAAAAAAAAACCCGACAGAAAAACAACCAAAAAACAGAGAAAGTCCAACCCACACGCCGTCTCTGCACACTCCTGGATCCGCCTCTGATTTTTTTTTATTGGGAGGCTGAGGGGGGTCTATAGCAGACAGTTCTTCACCTGTGGAGCGAGCCGCTGATCCCGACTCTCTGTGTGCAGGCCCACACAGTCGGTCCAGTCCGTCCTCCTCCTTCTCCTCCTCCTCCTCCTCCTCCTCCTCCACCGCCGCCGCCCCCCCCCCCCCCCACACCCACACCCCCCCCCACCCCACCCGAAAGGGGGGGGATGTGGTGGGACAAACAACCCC
>CAEGAF010089529.1:0-37315 GCA_903067075.1 Micropoecilia bifurca | reverse complement strand
GAGAGGGAAGTCTGGGCCTCCCTTCTGAAGCTGCTGCCCCCGCGACCCGACTCCGGATAAGCGGGAGACAATGGATGGATGGATGGATGGATTTTGAAGTTTTGATAAAGAGAAGAGCTGCATGGTGGCACAGTTACAACTGTTACCTTGCAACATAAATGACCTCCAGTTTTTCTGTTTATCGGTTCAAATCAGTGGTTGGAGTCTTTCTGCATGGACTTTGCATGACCTCCATGCACATGTGTGGGTTCTCCCTGAGTACTCTTGCCAATCCAGACAATTAGGTTGACTGGCCTCTAAACTGTCGTAAAGTATGAGTGTGTAAGCATGTTTTTTTTGTCTTGTGTGTCTCTGTGTTACCCTGTGATGCACTCGCCTCTCTCCCTAAGCATACAATGGATGGATGGAAACGGAAATGTACCGGAAAAATAAATGTAAATACTGGATATGGTTATTTTCTGAACAGAAAAGTTCACTTTGCTGCAAATATAAAGTCATTTCATAGCAAAAGCTGACTGTTTGGTTTTGCTTCAGGATCCCATAACAGTAAATGACAGTAAATGTGGAGCTGTAGATGTGGCCAAAGCCTGATTATAATCAATCTGTTAGCAGTTTGCATACTGTACATGTTCAATTTGATTTCATTTATTAGTTTTAAGAACCTTGCTGCTGAAATTTAATTGATTTTATTTCAATGGTGACATTAAAGCAGAACTCTGAGGACCAATGGAACAATACAGACGAGCATCTGCACTAACAGATGGCACTAGTGATGCCTGTGGTACCCAATGGTTCCAGCACATGCCACATTACTGCAGTACTCCTGATTTAAACTGAACTAATGACCCATGTTGCATGTCTCCTCCTTTTTTAATTTTCTGCAGAAAACCAAAGTCATCAGACTTTAAATCTTTTACATAAAATGAGAGCAGACTGTTTTAAAAAAAAGATAATTGCAGTTTCTTGCTTGATTATACATGGAGGTCCATGCTGCATTATGAGCTGATTTATGCTGTGTGTGTCTTAATGCGTGCAGCTGCGTCCCTGAAAGACTTTAAAATGTTTGTGGCTTTCATTCATCTAAATTGCTTGTGTTGATGCATTTCCTTGTAGCCTTAACATGTGTTCTTCTTAGAATATGAGTGTACATGTGTCGGTACCCTCTGTGTGTGCGAGCATGTGTGTCACGTCTCCCATTACGCGAGGCCAGGCGTGGGAATGTGTGGAATGCTGCGTGACGTCAATGGTGACATTCCCTGAGCTCTTACTCCCCGGACAACAGCTGAGACCGGCACATCCAAGAGAACAGGAGAAAGAGGAGGTGAGACGGGAAGACGGGATTAGGGAAGAAGAGTAAGCAAAGGCAAAAGTAAGACTAAAAGGGGTGAGGATAAGACATGACTGGAAAAAGGACATGACAGAAAGAGAAAGGCATAAATAATGAAGGGAAAAACCAGCAGAGAGGACAAAAATACATTGTGCAAAAAGGTTAAAAAGAAAGAATCAAAAAGGGGAGGAAAAAAGTTAAAATGCAAGAAGAGGTTGATGAAAACTGCGATAAAAGTGGAGAGTGGATGAGTGCAAAAGGAGAGCGGCCAGCCATCTGGGAGGATCGGGTTACCTCAGATAACTTCTGAGATGCTGATAGACAACAATGTCGTGATATAATTATAGCAACCAGCAGGAGGATCACAGAGACAACATTTAGATTAAAACACAGCCATCAGCAGCAGAATCACACTGTTAAATTTACCCCAAATATCTAATAAACTATGACATTCTTGAGTCTATTTTTGGGACTTGGTTTGAGATAGGCTGGGACAGTCTGCAGTGATGCTTTGCAGTAACAAGGTCCTGGGTTCAAATCCAGAGTCTTTCTGTATGGAGTTTCAATCTTCTCCCGTTGCATGCATAGATTCTCTCTGGGTACTCCAGGCTTCTCCAACAGCCTGAAAACCTCACTTTTTGATTAACTGGTTTATCTAATATCCTTAAGTGTAAGTGTGTGTGCCTGGTTGTGTGTCTCTGATGCGCAGGTGGCCTCCACTGGGGGGCACCGCAACTCTCACCTAGTTCAACAGCTCCATGCACCCCTGGAAGGACAAGCAGGAATGGATGAACATTCATCTATCCAGCAGCCAGCAATAAAAACTGGTAGCTGTTACGATGTCAAAGTTAGCTTCTGCTACCTGATACCACCAAATTATGGGCTATTTCATAAATTTCAATTTGATCTTCAAAATCTCAAATAGTTCAATATCAAAATCTGAAATGCATCATTTTACACACACACACACACACACACACACACACACACACACACACACACACACACACACACACACACACAAAAAACAAAANCACACACACACACACACACACACACACACACACACACACACACACACACACACACACACACACACACAAAAATCAAAACACTTTTTGAGATTTAAGAAACTTAACTCAAATATGACACCAAGGAGTGTTTCAAGACTTCTTTTACACAATATCATTTAACAACCATAGAAAACATAGTATAATTCTGGACCATTTAATACTGAATACATATTCTTTAAGGCTCTCTCCACCAAAAAAAGGTGGGTGCTATGCAAAATAAAGATTTCCTGTTCCATTTGCACTTCATGGATATTTGCCAAATCTGTCGTTGTTGTGGAAAAAAAAAACAGAACCAACATTTAAAATGTAAAATAAACTTTCCTAGTGTACACACATCCAACCCTGGATAGAAAAATATTTTGAAAACAAGGAGACCCACTTTATACATACATGTCAATTCTCGCTTTCTGTGCCAAAAGGAACAACTGAGTACATACTAAAAAAAAAAAATCATGAAATTTCTTTTGGCAGAATTGCTAGCCTAGCTATAGCTTGAGTCATGATTAGCATACTCTATCATTGAATTCTGACTTTCACCACCTACTGGTACAACAGAAGTATTACAGTTTTTTGATTGGACAAAAAAAAAATCTGTTTAAAAAAAAGATTAGATCAGAGTACTGAAGCTGGCTGGAGCTTCACTGTAATTTTTGTAATCTTTATTCTGTGCAAAGAAAATTAGTTTATCTGAAAATGTTTAATAAAACCATGTTTTGCCTCATCCTTGTGGACCCGCTATCATGAATCATCTCATCCCGATGAAGCATCGTTACCCCAAAGAAAAGATAAGTGACGTTAATTTGAATGTATTGATTTATTTTTGGCTCCCTGTAACATGAGAGAAATAATGCTGTCAAGTGAATCCAGAAAAAAAGAGCACCCTCGCCCCGTATCCATTACTGTGGGATGTAGCTGGCAGTATCTGTCCAAACTAATGGGATTTAAGAGGAGAGCTCTGGCCAGTGTCAAAGTCACCTCTGAGGAGAGTCCTGTGCCAAGACAAGGGACTGCTAGATGGTGGGGGGCGGGGACGGGTGGGAGATTATTCCAGAATGAAGACGAGGGGGAACAGCTGAGAGAGACAGGATGAAAGGGGGAGGTGTAGTGAGAGGGAGGAGAAGATCAGATAAATAAAGAGGGAAAGCAGCGGACGTGTAAATGGTTACGCAGATTGTTAACTATGAGTGTCAAAAAGTAAACATTAGAAAGCTTTTTCATCAGTTGGAGGAAACTTTGAGCCAAGTGTGGCCAACGTAGCGAGTAGTTCATGATTTTGGCAGCATTCTCATTTAAATTGCTGCTTCTTTTTTCCAAGTTGATTTATGAGACGAGTTTATTCTCACCAACTCTTCTTACTGGTCTGCTTTAATTCCACCAAACTGCTGTTTATACGAGTATGACAGGACTTTCAGACTTTAAGTAAGCCACTTTTTCCAGTCATTTAGTTGTGTGCAATGTTTTGAAATCTAGATGAGTCATCAATATTCACCTGGAGCCATTTTGAAAGTCTGTCCACTTGAAGTGGCTTTATGCATTTCAGGATGATGCACATTTACTGACTTTCTTTTTCATCTGGCTTTGAGTTTCTCTTGGTCAAACTATGTCGTGTTGCTTTTTGAGATCCTTCTTCATGTTGTCAGACAGGCTCTACTTAAATGATACCCTGCAGGTTTGGCAGCAATCAAACCTTGTTAGGTTGAGAGAAATTAAAGTCAGCGTTCCAAAAAAATATGACTAACTCCCAATTTATCAAAGGGGTGATTTTTTTCAACATGTTTGGTTTATGAATAAATATTTTTGTTTTACAATAAAAAGAAAAAACGGAACAAAATCTGTGTGGAGCAAATCCTTTTTACAGCATTGTTGATGAATATTTTAGATACTTTCATTTCCTTGAAAAAAATTTTACATTTTCCTTTTTCAAGTGTCTTTCCCTGATGGGTGGAAATTTTAAATTACATGTGAAGAACTTTTTCACTTCTGCATTTCCTTTTATTTTATAATGGTCAGTTTCACTAACTTTACATACAGGGAAAAACCCAGACTCACTGCTCAGTGCTTAAGAGATTCTAAAAGGAACTAAAAGTAGGAAAAAAATATGAAAAAGCTCATTTATATGGCTGCTTGAGATAATATAAAGTCACATATAAAATCTACAAATACTGTGAAAGGAATCAGTTTACATTGATGTTCAGATGACAGATCAATTTTACTCTCCAAAGGCCAGAAATCCAAATTCAAATGTATTTTTAGCTTTTGTAAAAGATCTAAATTGCAGAAATATTTCCACTAATTAGCAATACTTGAGTTATGTGGGTGGAGCTGTGGACCTAAAAGAGGTTGACATGTCTGACAGAAAACCACTGCCAGGAATGAAATGTTGATCTCACATTCATGGTGGATTTGATCTGGAGCAGGTGTCCGCCTCCCGACTGGCGTAGTGATTTAAACACTTTCAGAATATACAAAAAAATATTGAGGCTTCCAACTGTGAATAGAGGAACAGCAGAAGGCCAGCTGAGGAAACCTACACTAGCTTCGTTGGAATTTTATGGGTTTCTTTTCCTCTTTTTTCTCTTAGTCATGGACTGTCTTATAACCTGAAACCCTCTCTGTTCTTTGGACTGTTTACAAGCAGCTTGTGCTGTGACCCCCAGCTGTCACCAGTCAACAGGTGCTTACGTGCCTGTGCATAAGCCTGTGAAGGCGACTGTGAGGCTGTTGCCACACAGAAACTCTCTGCACTGTTCTCCTCACAAACTCAACTAAAAAATATACCTTTTTGAAAGTTCAAAAGATAAAAAGAAACAATAGTGTCTGGTGTGCAGCTGTGTGTTTGTTGCAGTGTGAAATTGCCGTTTGTATGATTTTTGAGAAAGGAATAGATTTACTTACGAACTGGACTCGGACATGCTCCGTTTGAGTTCCCCAAATCTCCTCCTAACATCGCACCTAGCATAGAAAAAAGAAACGCATAAAAACTAGGAAAATGATCTCACATGAAGCAGCATATCTGAACAACCCTAATCTAAAAACTGATGAACATCCACTTTAAAAAAAAATATCATTAAATCAAGTATGTCATTAAAAAAGTGCTTCTGCTGGCGACGACCGTTTCCTCTCTAAAGCACCTTAATTGGCCTCAATGCTGCATTTCTAGTTAAAGTGCTGGTTTCATCAGTTCTCAATGATACTTATGTTACACTTTCAGTGGCAAAACTGTCTGGTTTATACAATAAAAGACCTTTAAAAGATCCTTTTCATTACTACAATCAATTAGTGTGAAATGCAACTGCAGGACATAGTATACGTTAAAAATCACACCGTAACTAAAGTCATTAAAATGTTTTTTTTTTTCAATTTGAACAACATATTAGACCTAAATATCAGTGTGAAATATTGAATGAATCAAATGTTCTTGTAAAATTCAATGCCAGGTATTGGTTCTGCTCCAGGTTTCTTCCTATTAAGGGGGAGTTTTCTTTAATTATTTCACTACAACCATGCTCAGTATGAAGAAATTCAACAGCTCATTCAGTACCAATGAATGCTGCAAGTGAATGACTTGATGCAATCTGCTGGGTTTCTTTAGTTTGAAAATGTTTAGTCAATTAAAAGAATAAACTGAACATGATGGATTGTTTGATTACTAGGATCAACTGCAATGTACGCAGTTTATATGGTTGTGTGATTTGTTCAAACTGACTTTTGATTCATGTATACATCCCAACAACGTGGCTTCAGTAAAAAGTTGCACCTGGTTAAATCTGATTCAGCAACTTTCAATTTCATAACCACCTAAAACATTTTTATAATACAACAAACAAACAACAAAAACATTACTGCTACATAGATTCATTAAGATAAATTTTGTCATGTTCTGTTTATTATTACACCATTTTTTACTATTACCACATTTTCCGGACTATACAGCGCACCTTACTATAAGCCGCAGCCACAAAGTAAAAAAAAAAAAAAAAAAAAAAAAAAACAACAAAAAACTGGAAACATACATGTATATAAGCCGCACCAAGCTATAGCCGCTGGTATCTGCGCTACACTTGGTTTTCCACAAGGACACTGCAGAGGGCTGGGTCCTTAATACATCTGCTATTAAGGACGCAGCCCTGCGTCTCCAACCATGGATTCGTTCACAAGCTTTTGTGCAGTTGTTACCGATCTGTCTTCAACTTAAAAACGTAAAAGCGGCATCATATGAACTTCTTCGTGTCCATGATGAACAGGTATGAGTTTGAAGAAATGTCTCCGCCGTGCCTGCTGCTAGCATATGCTTGTTCTAAATTAAAATCAGCACTTTCTTCTTTGATTTCCAATTTTGACTTCCAAAGATTCATTTCTTTCTAAAGAGCCCCCTGGTGGATGAAGAAAAATCCACAGAAAAGCTGCACTGGGCTATAAACTGCATGGTTCAATGTGTGGGAAAAAAGTAGCGGTTTAAAGTGCGAAAAATACAGTATTCAGATAAGGGTTAGATATTCAGATAACCGTAGTCCCAAAGGACAGTTTGGATGCAGCATCTGGTAGGTCATTTCTGCTCTCTATGTCAGCCAGTTGGATGGTCATGCATTGCTCCTGATGCTGATTTTAGTGACCCAGATGCTCATGGATAGTGATGGGATCATGATAACAGGAAGAAAAAAAAAGAAACATGCTTTCACCGCAAGTGAGATTGCGGTGAAAGCATGTTCACCGCAGATTGAGATCGTTGCAACATTCAAAGATGTCACAAAACCTTTATTCTCTTAATTTGAAAAAAGACAGCAAGTCTTAAGTGTTTAGGAGTTTTTTCAGCTTCTGAAGTTGTAAAGCAATGGGGAAGCAGGAGTGCAGCAGGGCATCCAGGAGTATTACATGAAACTCACTCTCTTCACAGAATGCCATGTTATGAAAGATGCTGTAATGCATTTGTTGCACGTTACATCACCTAATTCTGACTTACAACGAGATTACGCCGGTCGGAACAAAGCTTGGTAGGTAACCCTGTCTGAGACGCAAAAATGGGACACAAATCCTTTTAGTCAGAGGGGTTGAAGGATTGGTTCCCTCCACAGACGAAGTGCGTGCATGCAGCGGTGCGCCGACGTCAGTCAAAGACATTCTGGATTTATGCTGTTATGAGAAGCGTGTTGTTGTTTGAGAGAAAAATACACAGACAGCTGAACGCAACATCTGCACACAGACATGGTTCTTGTCTACTCTGAAAATTCACTGGTTGCTGCATAAACTGTGGCTCCACAGAAAGTGCACTTAATGAAAAAGAATTTAAGTCACAAAATCACCATGACGACTGTGTCTGCTTAAGGTGGATCAAATCACTTCAATTAATGGAGTCATTAAGGAATCAGGACTTTGACGTGTGTGGAAGACTGATCTGCAAACTGATTGCTTTGGGCAAAATGTTAAAGGGAACAAATATGAAAATCATGACAACCATCAGAAAGTGTAGCTTGAACATCTAAATATGCATCCACGTGAATTAGGAAATCAGCAAAAAGTGTAATTATTTCATGAAAAACAACTTATATATAATAGAAATTCATGACATACAAAGTGAGGTATCTGTTGCATTAATTTCCATAAATTTTGAGGATCTTGGCTTACAGCCAATGAAAGGTCACATAGCTTTTTTGCTTTATTTGTTAAGTTCAGGCTGAGTAACACACTGTCAGCTTAAACAAGACACCAGAGGCAACCAGCCTTATTAAAATGATCACACAGTGGCTTGTAAACATGGAGAAACTCTAATAAAACAAACTGCATCTCCATTTATGGACATTGTCCTCTTATGGTGAAACCAGCTTTGCTGCTTTCTTTTCTTCTTTAGAGGAAGTTTTGAAATCTTCTAATCTCTTCCTGTGTGTCAGAAGCTGATGTTACAGAAGATTCATGAGAAACCGTGTTCCAAGAAAGAAAAATAGTCTCCCTGGAATAGGAACTGTAAATAAAAAGCTGCTAATCCTCAAGCTGATCAATCAACAGCTGTTATTGAAACAGGAAGTCTCCCCATCTGAAAAGGCCACAGCTTATTGATCGATACAACCACAGTTGAACTGTGAGGAGACAGAGGAACCAAAGCTTTCCAGCTGTGTTCCACATGTTTCCTTACCTGCGCTGGCCGGTCGTTGCGGTAACCCTGGCGACACGGTGTTCCTCTGCAGAGGCTGTTGCTGTGGTGACAAGAGGCGGGGATCTGTGAGGGTGGAGGTGACGAAGGAAGTGGTGGTGACCAGCGCGCCGCCGGGATTGTTGCTGAACTGGAGGGCCGCCGCTGCATTCTGATTGGTCACTGGCACGGTGACTGGCATCGGGAAGGTGGGCTGTGGGACAGTGGACTGGTGGAGAGACAGGAAGAGGGCGGAGTTTAAAGGCCAAGTTTAACTCCACATCACATATAGAAACAGAGTGGTGATCAGTTAGTGATCAGCAGCAGTGTCAATGAGCCTGCAGGTGACATCCACACAACACAACCAACCAATCACAGCAAGACGAGCTTTGTGCAAACTGAAATGAGGTAAATTTAATGAATTGTCTTCGAGTCAAATTTGACCCTAAAATATGGAACATTCTGTTAGCTAATGCTATTACATAAATAAGAAAAGCATATCCCCATGGGGACTGGGATCTTTTACTTATTATATTTTTGTTTATCTTAAGAGTCAAGGTTGAATAGTGATTTAGTATATTTAGTATTTCTAGAAATATATAAATAACCAAAACACTAAACTTATTTTTTTATCTAAATGAAAAAAGCTGAATTTTTCACAATAATGGTTCTTTTTACTTGCACGATAAAACTTTACAATTATAGAATGTCTTTTGGATTCAAGATATTAAAGGGTTAAGATTTGTGTGGGGTAAAAGTAACTTTTAAAGAATTTACTGTTTAAAACACGAACAGTTTAAGCTACAAAATTAAAAGTTAACCGGTAAAAATAAAATTTTTTTAATATTTATTTTCAAAATGCAGATTACCAAACTTAATTGTGATTGCTAAATATTCTGATATAGATATTTTAACAAATATTTTAAAACCGGAATCAAAAACATATTTTAGGGTTTTATGTTGCTGGAAAGCTACAAGTGTCTCATGCAAGAATTTTTGTTCGGCCAGGATCCAAATAGTAAAAATCTCTGAGCTGTCTCTTTAAGTAAATGGTTTTAATATTTAATTCTTCAAATACTTTCCACACACACTCCCACTGACACACACACTCACTCGCTGAGTTGTAGCATGCAAGGTGACTTGGTGAAAAGGCCGAAAAGCTGTGTTGCCTTTCACGTCTCATGCCAAGTTAAAACTCTTGTCGCAGCAGCAAGTTGTTGCTTCGAGTTATTGGTGACATCTCATCGCATGCGTGTCAAATTCCTGCAATCCCCCCCAACCCTCCCTGAGCCTCTCACCCCAGTTGACGTGTCCTTCTCTAGAGAAGGTCAGAAATGATCCTGCAGGAGCTCACTACCCCAAATTTACTGGATCTCATCTCAAACGGCACAAATTAGAGATATGATCAACTTAGTGAAACTTGTCTCTTTTTGAAGTCTACACTGTGAAGTGAGTTGATGAAATCTGATAACCAGACTGCACAGGGTGTTAAAAAGAAGAAAAAAAAATAAGGCCAAGGACCTGAGGTTGTCCAGCCACACAAGCCATTTCACCCAGTTTCAACTCAATCTGAAGGAAGGAAGGACTTCTATATTTGGAATATGGGCCACCGCTGCTCTGTACTGTACTCATACTGCCTGAGACCCAGTTTAATGGAAAGAAGGGCAGGGGGACCTTCCTGCCCTTGATCTCCACCTCTGTTCTGTCTGCAAGTTGAAATTGAAAAAAAAAATATTGCTTTTTCTATTTCCTTCCTAAAACTACAATCCAAATAAAAGGTCATTTCCACTGACATTATTGGAAAATTTTAGGCTTGTAAAGCCAAGAATCACTTTTTTTCCTATGTCTAAGTCTTACGGCTGCAGATCTAATCCAAAGGTTGCCATATATCAGTAAACCCCCAACAGATAGCTCTGAATGTACCAATTAGGCTGGAAAGTGGAGATCTGCAAAGGGAATGTGCAAACAGACCGTAGGTGGTGACCTGGGATGGTGAAGAAAGCAGCTGAGAGCACTGCAGCACTGCACACTGGCCAAGCGGAAGGTGAAGGGAAAGGATGGATTAATGGCGTAGGTGGGTGGGTGGGAGCGGGAGGGGGGTCAATGCAAAGAGGGTGGAGATGAGTAAACACAGAGGAAGTTATTTATCCTCAGGAGTAGAGGGCGAGGGGGTGTTTTTCTTTTATTTCTATTATTTATGGAATCAGTTTAAAACTGTTTCTTATTTTTAATAGACAATCACATCAAAACATCTTTTACCTCAAAATTAAGCTGGATTTGCAGGGATAATTTATTTTATTCATCAAATAAGAGATGGAACATCATGTAAAAAAATGCACAATGGCAGGAATAATTTCCAAATGGAAAATGAATTGACTAGCAACGATCAAAACTGATCAGTCAGGCCTCTATAAAATTCCTTATGCTTTTCAAACTTATTTGCAAACTTTACTACTGGCTGCTCACTTTTTCGGCCTGATTTGACCTTGAAAATAAAAAATAATTAAAATGCATATGAAAAATGCCCCATTTCCATCAAATCCCAACTATTTCCATCAGGTGATCTTTCCTTTCAACCACATGCTGAATGATCTTACTGATGACGTCACTTCAAAATCTTTACACACGTCTTGTAAATGTTTATTTTAACTCTTCTGACTTTTTATGCACTTTCTTACATGGAAACCAACTAAGCCAGTTCAGGTTTCCCACTCCAACACATTTACAATCAATGCTCCCGAATGCAGACAGGAGGGTTAGCAGGAATGACGTCCATCCTCGTACAGATTTAGGGCGAAGGATGGGAACTGAGGAGGAAAAAATAAACCTGCTGGGTAAATAATTGACCAGGAGATTTTCTGGAGGCTCATGTGAAAAAGCTCAAGGCCTCATCTGTGAGAAATGAGCAAAAACAAGGGAGAAAAATATAACCTATTCTGTCTCGTAGGAGTTCTCTCAACAAGGGCATGTTTACAGGATGCAAGGTTAAATCAGGATGAATTAAACTCACGGCTCAGTTCGCCCGCTTCTCTTTTGTCCTCAAAGCTCTTTGAGATTTTATTGTGAAAATATACATGAATGCATTAGTTCTTTTCTGTTTGCAAATTAATATCTGAAAGAGACGTCAGCTTTTATTTTACTCACTAATATTAAGTAAGCTTTTACAAAACTTAAAGGTTTTATCTGGATCTTTAAAAATGAATTGTAGGAGATTTTGAATTTTGCAGAGAGAAAGAAAAATCATACATTTACATAGAATAATTAAAATATAATCTCTTAATAATAGATTTACCACTATTACTGCTACTCCATATAAAAACCATGTTCTGTTAAACATCTGAATATGAAATTTCATGTGATTTAATATGCAGGAGTGTCAGTTTTATTGTGTTTCACTTTGCATCTATACAGACCCTGTAGTGAGTCAAGATATTCAGCTCCTTGCTCAAGGGCACTACGGAGGCGGTTGTAAAAAGGAACAAATCTATTTCTTATTCAATTTAGAAACTCTGAATCACAGAACCAGGAAAAGGCTCAGATCAGAGAGCCGTCGGACCAAAAAAACCTCCCTTTATTTATTTCTTTTTATTTCGCCTACCACATTGCCAAACTGACGGGAACGGATACGTGAGCTCCGGGCTCCTCGAGCCAAGTGTCCTGCCTGTTCTGCCTCACCACTCTCTCGCTGCCTCGGGAGGCATTTTAGTACAAGTGGGATTAAGCATGTATATCCCGGCCCCTAGCTGTCATGCAGGGGATTATGGCGAACAGGGGAGGAATGACGGGTGAGGCTGAATTCTCCAGTTTGCTTGCTGCCACTAAAAGGTGAGCTGGGTGAAACAGGTACGCAGAAAGGCTGGGGGTGGCCAATCCGGTGACGCCTGACTAGAAGGCAATCAATGCACACGGAGATCTGCACATCTCTAAGGGTGGTAGATTGAATGCTATTCTTCTCCTGCCAGGCCTCTCTCTCTTCAGAGAAAAGTCTTTAAGAGCCGTTTCGGCTCAGGCAGCACAGAGAGGCTGAGTCAAAGTCAGGAGGACAAAAATTCATTGAACTGATTAAACTGAGAGGTGCTCTAATCAGGGATGAGCTCAAACAATGAGAAGGCTTCTCAACAGGCTTTTCTCACTTTTTTTTAATTTATCCTCAACATTGAGACATAATTGTCAATGCATGCATATGGTGCCATTCAAAACTATCAATGTTCTCTGAGACTTATTTTTTTTTACATTTGTTGATGTAAAAGGAAAAGTGTCATTGATAATTGTTTGATGTTTTTATTATGTAAAGCATTTTGAACTGCCTTAGGCTGAAATGTGCCATACAAATAAACTTGAATTGACTTAAAGGAAAAAAATATGGCAAATGTCAAAGATTTCCAAAGGTTGTAACTGGAGGTTAGCATCCTAATTGGGTTGGAGGTTTATCCCCCCGCAGGACAATACCCCTAAAAATACAGCCGTTCTGCAGAGTTACATGGACATGGTTACAAATGGTCCAGTCAAAGTCCAGATCTAAAGCAAATTGAGAATCTGTGACAAGACTTATAAACTGCTCTTCACAAATGCTCTCCATCCAACCTGACTGAGCTAGAATTATGTTTGCAAAGCAGTACAGGCAAACATGCCAGCTTCTAGAAACAGAAGACAGATTCCACCAAAATAACCTGGTTCTATAAAGTTCCAATTCTGTGGCGCCGAATCGAAATTCAATCCAATACATTTACTTCCACTTCAAAAGTATGCATTAGTTTTGTCTTGGTCTTCACATAACAAAGTTTATGGATGTGTTTGACTTAAGATAATTTTCAAAGTGTATAAATACTTTTGAAGGCCACTGTTCAAGAATCCAGAAAAAACTGTTACTTTGAGCAACTTTGTTATTCTGATTTAAATGTAAAATTAACACTCTGAGTTAATTACAGAGCAGAGAAAGTAAAGGAGGACTTTCCTACCTAGATCAAACTGGTCCAACTCTTCTGCAACACCTAAACGTGACTGAGTCTCCTCCCAAGTGACCAATCAGACAGGCAGGCAGACAGTAAGAGGGGCTGTAAATTAAATGCTCCTCATTAAAATGACATTAATTGCATTATTGAGCACAGGGGGGGAAAAAAATGAATCGCAGGGAAGTTGGCAGAGGAGCGGAGCGGTAAAAGGGGTTTGGCGGCTTGCCAGTCAGGAGGCAGAACCTGGATAATGTCAGGCTCACATCCAGGCAGAGAAGCAGAACTACACACAGTCTTAACTGACCTCACTAATACTGTTAACATCCGGCAGATAATAACTGCAACCTCTCTGGCTTTTTAAACTGTGGTGCGCACTTTGTGTCTGAAGTCACACAATTCTTTCTTTAATATTGCAGATTATTACACGAGTCCCATTTTCAGGCGAGAAATCTGACTGCTTAAAGGCATGCTCTCAACATGTTGATTATTCCCATAAAAGATGATTTCCCCCTGCAATTCCCAGTTGCTATGCCAGCTTTTATGAAAACCAGAGACCTAGTTAACGCTTCTCGCTGTTTGTTGCAGTTTCTCATAGTTAAGTGAACTTGCAGAGACATTAAAACTGTTTTACAGCAATAATACTACTAAAGATGCTCTTCACGGTGGTGACTAGAGATGAATAATCCCATTACAACATCTGGCATTTGGTGTTTAGATTACTTGTTTAATGACCTTTTTATGCCGTATTGTCACGTTTACACCTCTACAAAGGGGTTGGATTTTATTACAAGGGAAAAAATTAGTTTGTAAAAAATTATATTTGCAATCTAAACCATCTTTTTTTTTATTGGAAATTGTCTTGAGGTAGCATAGGGTATATTCAGGTGTCAACAAGTCACATAAAATACTTTTTAAGACTTTCTTAATGCCAACTTGAATGAAATTTAAGACCAAAAAATCTTATGGTGTCCGTATATGGCTCTTGGCAGCAGCTTTGCATTTTTTCGCGCTGCATACGGTTCTCTACATCCAATCTTAAAATTATTTTTACACAGAATATAACTAGTTTCATATGAGTTGGCAACAGAATTGAGCCAGTGGTGAAGACAAAACATAATGGACACCAAAACCCTAGTAATCTACTGAATTATCTAGCTAGCTATAAAGCTACCTAACAAGGGTGTATTAGCGAGTTACTAGTAGCATCGGCCGCCTTCAGTCACATGACAATATCTGTGTGCAACTCAAACTTTTGCCTGATAGAAAGGCATCATGAGAGAAGGAAAAACAACACAGAATATGAGATTAAATTATCCTGCAACAACAAAATTTAACATCTGTGATTATGTATTTAAGGCCTCCATAGATTTTATTCCAAAGAATTTAAGACATTTTAAAACATTTATATGGATGCACAGACACCCTATAACAGCAACATTAGTAGAGGGGGCACACTAAAACAGCTTGAACCTAAAGAAAAAAATATTTAAATTAACACTTCTAAGCTAAAAAGAATTGTTGTTAGTTAAATTTGAGTGCTCTGCCTTGGGTTTCTTTTTCAATGCCACCATGATGGATAACAGCTTAAGAGCAGTGGTTTTAGGGGTGGAGAGAGGTGATTGTTGGTAAGAAGTGAGGTGGAGGAGGTAAAAGGAGTTGAGGGGAAATAGGAAAGGCAAGTGCTCTGTGAGTATTCAGACCGCCTTTAGCACCCGGAGACTTTATTTCCGGTCAGCAGCAGCAGCAACATGAGGAGGGGGGGGGGCTGGGTTGCACAGAATGGTGGGAGGTACTCACTGACAGCCTATAGTTCTGCATCATTTTATCAAACTCCTCGTCAATTTTTTTGTATTTCTCCTCAGTGCGGGGGGTGAGGGAGAAGGGCTCCTCGGGGTCTGGGCTCTCAGAGTCCCGGTGCTCTTTCTTGTTCAGAGCCTTCGTTCCCCGTACAACAGAAGTAGAGGCCACAAAGACAGAGGGAGAGAAAAATAGAGACAGAGGAGATGGCAGATAGAGAAAGAGAAGGAGAACAGAAAGAGTAGATTAGAAAAGGTGACACAGGTGTGACGGTACTCACGCCATAGCGTTTGAAGAGGCTGTCCAGGTCTTCGGTCTTGCGATCGTTTAGCGGACTTTGGTCGATGGAGTCGTCGCCGTCGGGCTCGGGGCTGTTGCAGCCATTAAAGCCTTTCTTTCGCAACGTCTGAAGTGGTCAGAAAAGGGTAGAGGAGGAGAAGGAGGAGGCACATTTACATGTCATTATCATGCACATTTCTCATCACCGCTTTTTACTTTCCAACACCACTTTTCAGGCCATTTTCAGTGCTCAAACCCAAATGAACATCTTGACTGCACCATATGTACAAACTCCTACACTGTTCATTGAATTAAAAAGGAAGCCGCTAAGGTTTGACCCAAATGATGACATCAAACAGATTTTTCTGGAGGCATTTTCTACAAGTGGGAAAAAAAGTGACCTCTGATAAACCTTGATTGATTTCTCAGGTCAACATTTGTAACATCAGCCTCCCACGTGAAAGCAAGTTATTACCAGCCAAACTGCCCTTGCTCACCCTGGAAGTCCTCCGTGGAGGTCTTGGCTTAAAAAGGTGAGGAATTTAAAGATTCTGCTTGTAAACTATAACGGCTTTGAAATCAAAGACATCAAAATTAATCACCCATCCTTAGCAATGTGAACATAATGTGGTAGGTACATAAGAAAATTGCTTGTTTTCAAACGTGCTCTCCAAATCAGAAGAAGGCATGGGCTAGTAAACCGGTATTAAGTCATGAAGAGTTCCAACATGTTCCCATTTAAAATTCCACACTTTTCCAAAGTCAAATTGCCTGAGTTCTCAGCTGTTTAAGATCATTTTGACGCACAAAATATAAAAAAGTTTACTTCAAATTCCTGGCAGATTTTATACAATTGGCAAACATTAAATATAAAAGTCTTATACCACAGACTGTAAAGAAAGAAGATAAGGAACGGAAGTAAAGACAAGGAAAGAGGAGAAGTGAATGAAGACTGAGAAAAAGGATCGAATGAAATATAGAAAGAAAACTAAAAAAAGATGGAAAGTATGAAATAAAAGCAATTAAGATAAAATAGGACACGGAAAATAACAAAAAGGACATGAGAGAAAGGAAAGAAGCACAACAGTAAAATAAATAATGAGATTCATTTTAAGCAACTGTTATAGAAATAAATCCCAAAAATACAATATATATTTTTTTCACACTTATTGACATTTTGCAAAAATGTAATGGGGAAGCCAGCTAAAGCTATACGGTGACGTTAGCATCTCAGCTAACACCGCAGGAAGATGGCAGGAAAAGAGAAGGGGAGAGCAGAGCATAAGATAGAGAGGCTCTTATTTTGAGAGGATTCTGCTAAACAAGATTTGCTGTTAAGTAGCTTTACTTTGTGGGCTTGACCAAGCAGATAAATCCTCACAACAAACTGGATTGTTAACTGGAGAGAGAACATCTACTGTGGTCCCAGTAAAATCTTTGGTCCAGAGCAATGGTGATACGAAACAACAAAACAAGTCTGGAAAATGGTAAAATAAATATCCCATCATTATCAATGAATAAAACTACATTTCAGGAATACACGTTCTCAAATCAGGAAGTAAATTTACTCTTTGGGAAAGTTTGGTGTCAAGTTCCAAGCTATGTGAAAATCCCATCATGCAGTTGGGATTAGAAGACACAGTCAGCAGTCATTTCTATATTTCAATAATTTCCTCAAGGAGCTGGATAAATAAATCTAGCATTACAGACAGACCAGTTCATAGTCAGGGACCAGGGATGTGTTAAAAAAGCATAAAATGAGGAACAAAAAACTCAGAACCGCAAATTGTTTGAGGTCTACAAGATTCCATTTTATTGGATTCCGGTTTGTTTAATTTTAGGTTTTTGTCAAATAAACAAAAAATAGTGTTGACCTAATAACTTCTTCTTTCGGTATTTGTTTGTACAGAGAACATCTCTTCCGTTATATACTTCTTCATTGTGCTTTTCTGCACATCTGTGTCCTCCGTGAAAAAAACTAATAATCGCAGGTGAAAAAAAACTCAGACATGTTTTTTCTTCAGTTGGTTGAAATCATATGGTGCAAAACTGAGCAAATGAGGTCATGCAAATCACTCACATACTTTCCAATTCTAAAAGTTTTAATTGTAACATGACTTGTTACATGGATCATTATGTCAACGTCTCTTAGATGCAGCACAGTTGGAAAATTGTTATATTCAGTAACAAACTAAAAGCCAAGAACTTTGCAAATTTTTAATAAATCTTCAAAGTTTGGATTCAGGTGGTCTGTTTACAACAGTTGTTCCCAGTGTGGGATAAGTGTCTGTCTAAAAAAGGAACTATGGCATTTAAAAAAACAGATGTAAAAATCAGGCTTGGTTTACACAAAAATTACCTGCATGCTTTTAGGAATAAATTAAACCCAGTCCACTAGTATTGAAAAGGACTTCTGAATTTTCTACCTTCAATTTTTTAGCCTCGTGATCAAACAAAGAAAACCTGAGTAGTTATGAGAAGCTTACAGGTGAATTGGAGTTCAGGTTATTCTACCATTCAGTTCTACATATCTGTTGGAAACAACCTTCACAAGATTATAACAGCCTATAAAAACATAGTCTCTAAATAAATATTAAGGAACCTATTTTATAACGTAAAACATTTTTTATGACAGGGTTTAAGGTTGTTCGATACAAATAATTGTCAATATGTATAGTGAGAAACGTGACTTGTAAAAAACAAACCATTTTAACATTTCATCAGAACAATTTATTTTTCAATTTAAAAGCCGCCACATGTCAAGTGTGGCTGACATGAAATGACATCTGATTAAAATAAAAGCATATGTTCAACATGCGCAATCAGCGCTAAACGAGAATGACTCAACCGCACGAAACCCTGCCTCAGAAGCAGAGCTGCGAGAAACTTGTGCCTTTAAGAGCTGCAGACTGAAACCCCTGCGGCAGTAAAGATTTGTTTCATTTTGGATGAATTAGCCTTAAAACTCTCCAAACAGGTAGGGGCAAGAGGGTAATGATGCCATTTGGATGTAAGGGTAAGGAGACTTTCGGTGTTAATAACAATGGTGCTCTTTGATACGACTCTCATTAAAACTCAAAGCCATTATTATCATCACAGTGTCAAGGCTCCGTTTTATCTACCCACTGAAACAGGTTATTAGAAAGATTTGTTCCAACACGGAGACAGTCTCCTGAGTCAGCTGTTGAGTCTCAGCAGCACGAGTGAGCGCTCTCATCTACTGCTTAATGCAAATTTAGAGAGCAGCCTTTGTTGTCCGTAGCTTGTTAAAAGCATACTCAGTGGTGGTTTCTGCACAGATGTGTGTGAGTGTGTGTGATCTGACCTAGAAATCGAGGGAACAAATAAGCCATTGAAAGAATACAGTAAATGGAACAGCTTCTGAAATGTCGATAAGGACATGTGATGGAGATGGTGCGTGGGACATGATCGAGGTGTGGACCAGCCGCTTTCAATGTGGCAATACAAAGAGGAAAATAATGTTCACAAAACAAGAAGGAACAATATTAGCCATGTTGGCGGATGCTTGGTGTTTCTAACGTTGATCAAGCAAACACTGATCTCCAAACAGTTTAAGTCTTAACTTTACAAAATAAGTTAAAGAAAGGAATTCAATAAGAGACGCAATGAATCAAATCGGTTCCAAAGCTACACTAGGGGTGGTACTAGATCTGTTTTCTGTTTAAAGATGGATTAACAGAAAGTGTTATGTTTAAAACAGCCTAAGAGAACCAACATATTGACAAAAAATATTTAATCTTCCCTTTGCTGTATAAGAAATTTTTGCACAAGGTCAAAGTGCAGAAAGACAATTTTTCATGACATTTATATATACTCACTTGTGATGACCAAACCGTTAGGGATTTTTTATCGTGATACTCTGTAGTACTGTGATAACTATAAAAGTGAGGAAAATAACTATTTAGATATCTCTATGGCAGTGACTGCATGTCAGAACAAACATAGCTGCACAAACAACATCAGTGCTCTTGGAAAACATTCCCATTTGTAATATGCTTTTATAGGACACCAGTCAAGTAAAAAAAGTGTGATTAAAGTTGCACACACTAACTGCACTTAATCCTATTTTTATTGATGTCATTTTGTTACAGCCTTCATTAAGATGAACATTTATATGATGTCATGGCTTCTGATTTATAACAGTAGCTATTCAAGATACACCAGTGGATGTGTTTCAAGTTAATATCCCTAAAACATGACTTGCTTGTGTGACATGATGGAAAAATCTAAATAAATCATCCAAGATATCAGGAAGAGAGTTGTAGATCACCAGTAGATTACACTTTCCTTTATTCAAAATCTATAGGAATATCTAGTCATTGTACCATTCTGGAAGAAGAGGCCCCCTTGTCTCAGACACCAATATATTCTGACCACTCAGTAAAGAAGAAGCCAGTACTCCAAAAGTAACATTAAATGCCAAATTACAGGTTTCAGGTTAATTTTTCAAAGACATGTCTTGAGGCGCAATGAAACCAAAGTTGACATGTTTGGTCAGACTATAACTATTATTACATTGTAGTGGAAAAGCCTGAGAACAACCTGCTAATTGTGCAGTACAGAGCTGGCAACATTAGGTAGTGTGGGTGTTTTGCCGCAGGAGGGACCGGTGAACTTCAGAAAACAGATGGCCTCCTGATGAAAGAACATGATGTGAAAAAAATATCAAAGCAACATTTCAAGCCATCAGCCAGGAATTAGGATTCTGGGCATAAATGTGTCTTTCAAACGAACAAAGATCTTTGCTATACGGGCAAATTAGTTACAAAGTGTATAAGTCTTTTAGTGGCCATCAGTGTGTGTGAGCAAGAGGTTTAGGAGATCATCCGCAACAATGTTTCATTTCAAATTTCTTCCTTCTACAATTCACAGCCAAGATTGTGTTTTCTTGGTGGAAATTGTATTTCAGGATAAATTATGACAGGAAAAAGCGATTACAGTGAAAAATTGTGGAAGGAGAAGATAAAAGTGTGAGCAAAATCATTCAGCTTGGACAAATATTCTGTAAATACATGAGAGCATTACTATTGTATGCTTATTTGTGTAAAACCATGAATATTTATGACATACATTTAAAATTAATTGGTTGTCGTGCACTTATGCAGGCACCCAGATTCATAGTGTTTCCCTCCCATTATGTCATGCCACTTGCTCACACAGTAGATTTTTTTTCTTCCTGAACATGAAATGCTCGTCTGTCCTAGTTTATTGCAAACTCAACTGATATTTTGTGAAAATTACAGTGCAAACATGGGCAACTTTCCCTTTCTCAGTTTCTGTGTTTTTCTTCCCACTCTTTCTCACAGCAGTATGTGTGTTTGTGCGCTACATTACAGTACATGCGTATCTTCTGGCTCACACACATGCAAGCACACTCCCTCATGCACTGATCAGCTTGTCTCTCAGTCAGTCAGCCATCTGTTCACCTGTCCCCCGTTTCCCCTTCTGCCCTTCTCTATTGTGTTGCCAGGGTAAGATTCAGGCTGCAGGGCACCAAGCCGCTCTCTGAATGGCTGCGGTTGCACACAAGCCCCGCCCCCATCTCCCGCACCGCCGCCCTCCCTCCCCGTCTTCCTTTTCCTCTGGTTCGCCGTCTCGCCCACCCATGCGTCCACTCGCCCGCCCGCCTGCCCGCCCTCTGTTGCTTGCTTTCTATGAAACATTGTTGCTGATGTCTTCCTTTTTTGTGTTCCTCCTTTTCATGGCTCTCTCACCACCTTTAATGCAACTCTCAGAAAAAAAGTGCAAAGTCTGTCATATCTGTGAAAGATTTCCGTTCAGTTTCTGATGGTCATCATGAGAGCGTTCAAGTCTTCAGATGTGGATTTTGTTTTGGTTCTTTTTACACAAAGAATAACCTTGCAGTGTTTTAGGATAACTTATTTAAGGTTAGACAAAAAGAATATTTAAAATTTCAATATTTAAAACAAAAAGTTGCCCATGGGTCTAAAAATCTGTGCCAAATTGCAGCAGAAGTGGTTTCAATTGGATTAAATTTAACGCTCTGCAGGAGCTGCCACCCTGAACTGAAAATTATATTGCTTCATCTTCTCTTCTTTTGCTTCGTCAACTAAATGCTCTTTGGCATCCAATCAAGAACTGCACACTTACTCACACTCATCAGCTTGTTGCATGCTTTAGAGAGGCTCTTTTTATTAGAGCAGTTTGAAATACAAATTTGATACGTTGCGTTTACGTTTAACTGGACATGTTGGCAAAAAATGTTGGTTTTTGAAAGGCTTTCCAGGTGAAAAATTAAGAAAATACCAAAAATAAAGATCTTAGAATTTTAAGCAATGTTTACTGAAGAATCTGAGATTTACCTTTCTGTGTTTCTACAGATTTTAACAATCTAGAGCAGAACTATTTCAGTTGGATAGCCAGTAAAGTTTCTGCTGTCTTTTTCAGGTCAGCGATGTCATGCAATGACAGAAACAAGTCACCCACACTCTCACAGACTCCCCTCCAGTCACTCATTTGGGACATCATGTCCAAAGTCTCAGGACTGGAATGTCTGCTAGGATATTTAGATGTTATGTTATATACCTCAGCTGCTGTTATTTTTCAAGGCACTAACCTGCCAAGCCTAGACAAGAAAATAAACCCTAATAACATTTTAAAAAGGAAAAACACAAAGTTATTACTTCACAAAACACACAAGTGATGTGTGTTTCATGAAAAAAAGAAGTTGTTTGATTTGCTCGTTTTGATTTGGGATGAGCACATCAAATACCTTTACTAAATAAGTGGTGACCGCATGTATGTTCTTTCTGCTGCATGAAACGGTAAAATAAATGAGCAAAGTGGAGTCTTTCTTTTTTTACTCCAGTCATCAAATAAGCATTTGGAAAAGATAAAACTGTGGGTTCATCTAGAGAGACACCAGGACTTCCCATCCAGAGAAAAATAGTTGAAAACACATTAAATGCAATATTGACTTCCATATAAACAATAGTGAATGATTATCAACAATATCAATGGCAACTTGAATACAGTGGTAAAATGACCAGTTTCAATATATCCTCACTTTTCTCAGGCCTGTCTTAAATTTGCCAAAAATATTACAAAGATTCCTTTGCAATATCACTAATGCACACATTTATACTGCAGTGATTTGCAATATTATGTGAGATTTGAGCATCTAATGACTATTTATATAATTCATGACATATTACTTGTTTTCTGAAATGAAAACAAGAAGGTACAAAGGGGTAATAACTTGGTACATATTAGCTTGCAGCTGAATAAATAAAATCTAAGGTTTTCTGAAGTAATTGTATATCTTTGAACACAACAACAATTGGGCATAAAATAGGATTTATTTGTATTTATCTTTTTCAACACCTTCATATTTCACCTCTTCTGTAACAGCCTCTACCTTATCTGTGCTAACTGGAATAATTTAGGTGGGACATATTTGTGTCTCTGCTTTCACTGACCCCCAGGAGGCCTCAGACAACTTGCTTGGTAACAGTGGAAGTAGACCATGCCTGACGTCCTGCTCAGCAACAAAAGGTCACTCAACCAAAGCCCTAAACATCTCTGGGCTGATTGGTGCATGCTGGCCTATAACAGTGAAGGTAGAACAACAAGGGAGAGAGGGAGTGATTTTGGAAAACAAAATGGTGTGAAACATTTATTTTCTTTACAGAGAATGCATTAATCAATCAGAAACTTTGCATTAAGCTCCACAGTATGGAGTCTTAGTTCATTATACTGTATTTTTGATAGTTACTCGTCAGAAATACTCAATCTCTTAGAGTATTCTGCATATTGAGTAAAAAGGCATAGACGCTGTTAGCCATTTTTGTGTCTTCTTCAGCTGTCACATAAAACTTAAAAGCAACAACAGAAAATATCTTCCAATGATCTCATGCTGGTCCAAATTACATCACAGCATCACAAGGTTGCTGCAGATTTGTCCGCTTCACATTAATGATGTGAATCTCCTTCACCACAAGCCAAACGTGCATTACTCTAGGGATCAGGTCACTGTGGAGTTAAAGGAAGTGATTTCACCAAAAATCTAACATTTGCTTTGGTTAAGTGACCCTTTGTTGCTGAGATAGAAACACATTTGCTGAATAAGTTCTCATGTAGAGAACATTTACCTCACATGACCAATCAGTTGTTTCCATTATCGACGTGCATTAGAAGTGCATTTCTTTCTCTGTGTGTCCTGACAACATGCAGCATCTCCAATAGTAGTTGACAGAACAGAACTATTATAATTCGCTTGATAGCAACATATTCCTGAAAACCTCTCCAGTTTTATGAGATGTGTGGCCGTGCATAAAGTCAACATCTGATGAAATTACACTTTGTGTAGACTGACTGACTGACTGACTGACTGACTGACTGACTGTCTCCTAACCAGAAGATGCAAACACAAGATTCATGTTTTTTTTCCTTTTGTTTTTCCAACATTTAAAAGCTTGCCCAGAATTTGCATAACATAGCTGCTCATGCCACACTCCAAGTCAGATCAAATTATTTTCCCATCTATTCTGATGCTCAGTTTAGACTTCAGAAATCTCATTCACCACATCTAAATACTTAAATACATTGAGTTGCAGCCATTTAATATACTGATTGGATATTTATTTCAAATGTAATTGGATACACTTTATAGTAGTCCTGATAAATGGCCAGCAAGTGTACAGCATAACATTTACTTTAAAATATCAGTCTTACTTCTTGTTATAAGGCTCAGAGCACTGAATGACTATCAGTATAGTTTTTGATTGAAATCATAATTAAATGATTTAGAAGTCATAATGAAAAGCATTGGTTCAATATGCCAGTTGGAAGTGACTCCTGGCTTGTGAGAACCTGCAGGTTATTCAAAGATGGGCTTTAGCTGGAAGACCTCCAAGACTAAGTGACAAAGGAGGATAATCTGAGGAGCACTTCCAGATCAACAAAGTCGTAACCTGTGATCTGTTGAGGAGACAAGTGATAACATGATCCAAAACTAAAAACCCATTTTCTAGGTTTGAAACGCTAAATTTATTGTGGCACAAAGAAGAATATACTGATACTTAGGGAAGTGAGAAACGTGGTATTTTGAGATAACTGAGGCTCTTGGGCTGACCAAAGTCTTTGGGTCCTACAGCAAATCTCATTGGTGAGATCTGCCTCACTTGAGCTGCTTAGAGGGAAAAAAAGGGCATCCATCCTCCGTCTCGCATCTTTGCTTTCTCCACTCGGCTATTCATCGCCACTCTTTCAGCCTTTCGTCCGCTCGTGTTCCCTCTGTCTCCAGCTCTCTTCCTTTCTTTGCCCTGATTGGGATCTGCAGCCAGACGGATTAATACATTCTGACAGTAGAGCCAGGCTGCCCACACACACACAGTACAAGCAGCACGTGCGTTTTAGAGAGGCTCTGTGTTCATATGTACTGCCTCTTAAGCTTGCACCATAGCGAAGGGATGTCTACCGATACGACGCATACTGAGACCATACTTGCGCGCACACACACACAGAGGAAAAAAAACATCAATGTAAAATAAAGTGCTCCTAATAATTCAGGAACAAGCAGCGTGACATGCAGCCAGTGCCCACAAGTGCGTAGCTGTGTGCACGTAAGACTGAGTGCCTGTTCCTGCATGACTACATCCACACTTCATAATTTATACTCAAAAGCACTTGCTCAAAGAGATTCACAGAGGCAGAGCAGCAAATGGGCACACTTTGTGACTACCCAATTATCCCCTCTCTCTTCTTCTTCTTCTTCTTCCTCTTTTCTCTGTCACTTGGTATGTCTCAGCTTGCTCTTCGACGGCTGATGTTAAACCAAGTGCAAGTGGAGATAATCTTTAATGATTATTGTATAATTCAGCCATTCTTTCACATCGGCTGTTCTGGTCTAATAAGTTTTCCTGACAGCCCCAACACTGAATAAATGCAATTATGGTTACAGCACCCTGATGCAAAATAGGCTTCCTTAGGAGAAAAATGAGAATAATGATCATCATCAATATTCACAGCTGTAGGAAGGAAGACAAAGTACTGGAATCGCATGTTGACTCTTTAGTACTTTAGTACACAGAGGATTTCATGGATGACTGCAGAGTCCCTGGTCCCCTGGTAGCAAAACAAGCTCAGCTCACCAACCTGCCATCATCAAGCTTGGAAGCTGGAATGAGACGTTTGTTCTAACATCCAGTATACAGTATTTTTTTTTTCATCATGACTGAACTGCTCTACTTTGGCCTAGTCAGTATGAAGGTAATTGTGCCAGAGTTAAGGTTAATTGAATATTCAATATTCCTAACCTGTCATAGTTGATTAATTTCTTTCAAATTGCACAATCCTGAGCTTTAAGTTTTGAAGTGGTAATTGAAATATATGGAGTCTAAAATATCTTAAATCAACTCCTGCAGTGGAATCTGTCTTATATGTTTTCAATTTAATAATATTTCTGTAAAATGATTTCAAACTGTTTGGAAACACTGCTGCAGTAAAAAGAAGAAATACAGTTTTTAAACTCTAGAGTTTTGCTTTGTTTGTCCATATCTATAGTTGTGTGATGTGCTTAGTTACAGAAAAATGTATCCGTCCCACTACAGTTCCATCCATCGTTTTAATCTGTTTAGAATATGCAGCAGTGCAAACGGTACCATCTCCAGTAGCCCATGAATAAAAGACATGGGGTCATCAGGGAAAATCACTACTTAGGTTGTTATCTGAATTATTTTTGTTAAGTTATGGTAAAATCATAAAAGCCAGATCATTTACAAATTAAAACCATAAAACCATCAGGGTCAGTACTTCTTTTTTTATTATGTTTTTTACCACAACTGTATCCCTAAATGGTAATTAACCTCCAAAGCATTTTTGTATACAAGTTGGATACATTAACGAGCTATCTTTTGTGACTGTGCAAAGTGTGCCATTTTGTGTAAGCTTGTCTAATTCTTGAGTATTTAGCCTAAAATGGCTCTTAGTGCTGCCCTCTTTGGGTTGAAAGGTGACTAACTGCAGTTTAATGTTTCTGTTGGTTACAAACATTGTTGATATCTACAATGCAACGCTCTGGTTAGGCATAAAACCATTTCAGACACAAATGTAGCTAGATTTGTCACCAGTTGATTCTCTGAACAAAAGAAAAAAGTTTCTAGATGGGTTTAAAAACGTTTCTAAATATAGCATCAAAGTCGCTGAGTTGGCAACAGTGTTTTTCATCATCCTGAACACAGTTGACTAGTTAATAAACCAAATTTGAGCAGGAGAACCTGGATGATCCCTCCCAACTCCTAGGATTACTGTAAAGGTAAACTTACTTTTCTTTTCCAACGGCAGATTTATTTATTTTTTCACCTTTACTAAGAATTTCTGGCCAAGATAATGTAATTGAAAAGTAAGTAGGCTCTTCTGTTATTAAATGTGATGTAAATGTTAAGCCTACTCATCAATACTTTTGGTAAATTTTGTTAATGTAACATACTTTTCAGTCTGGGGGGAAAAAAAAGAAAAAAAGAAACGGAGCTATCCTCTGTCAAGACCCAACATTATTATTACGTAGGCATCAAAAAATTAATATATCTTCTTCCTCTGTGCCTTAGAGCGCCATTGTTGGTTCAAAAATATTAATAACATGTCGGTGAACCAGTGGGTGAAATGTTTGCTCCTTACAATGAACCGACTGACTGCAGGGTTTTCTAACTCTTCTTTGAAACACAGTCCTCTATCGGTATAAATATGAAATAATTTGTCATAAAACATTTATTTTTATATACATTTTATTTATTTTAAGTAGTACTTCTTAAATCATTACAACTTTTGAAATCTTCAGTTAGTGGTATTGAAGCAGAAACCCACTGAAAAAATAAAAGTCGTTTTTTACTCTTGCATATAAAAAAATCCAAGATTTTAGGTGGAAAGAGAAAAAAAAAAGCAGAGGGGACAAAAGGGACACCTGGATGGAAAAAAAGGTGGAAACCGGCGCACATCTGGTGAAGGAGACAATTGAGGACAAATACTGAGGAGTGATTTTAAATGCCTCCTGGGCTACAGAGAGAAAGGGTGAGGTAACGGAGCAGGGGAGAATAAAAGCCGGGACGGGAGAGAAACATCCATGAGGGACACACAACAGAGAGCCTCACCGAGACTGAATATTGTATGAGGCGTTCTCATGGGCCACTGCAGAGCGTGCGAGCAGAGAGGGAGAAGGTGGACGTATTTGCGGTCACACACACATTAACGAAAACACACACGTAAAGAAAGAGACGGGGCGACACACTTGGAAACACCAACACATGTACGCACACAAACAGAACCAGTGGAGCTTGAGCTGATGTGGCCCAGAGCTGCCCAACGCCCTGCCACGATACAAACGCACACATACACACACATGCATGCATACACTTAAGAGCCATCTGCAGTTGGAGATACTGCCTACAGAAAGGCTTTACTGCTGACACTCTGAGACAGGCAGAAAGAGAAGGACAGGAAAAAGGGAGAAATTGTCGTGACCGAGAGAATCAGGAGATTAGGAAGGGAGGGAGGGAGCGAGGAGGGCAGGAAGAAGGAAGAAAGAAAGACAGGAAGTGACAGACAGAAGGAAAAAATGTTGCCCCAAACTATGGCACCTAAGTTTTACCTTCAACCCACTCAAAGGTAAAAGTGCTTTGCTAACACTTTACTTGAGGTTTCAGCAGTTTTTGCAGGGAAGCTCTCATTGGATGACTTTCCCCTTGGATGCATTTCGTTTTGCCCTTAAAACTGTCCAACAACATGTTCGTTTTAACAATGGAAAAACAACAAAAAACTATACTGTATGTGACTTCTATAGTTAAGCTGATCATTTCTCAGCATGAATCAAAGAATCTGAAATATTTCAAGTATTTGTCTTCCAAAATGAAAAAAAGTCTTTAAAAAAAAATAAGGACAGTTATTTTAGATCTTATAGTCTGAATCACATCACAATGTGCACCAAAGAGATTTGTTGGTCAATCTCTCCAGCAGTAAATAGATGATGGACGTGTAGCAGATGCCAGGTCTCTCATTCATAACAAACTTTCTCACACTAAGCCATCAAATGACAGATTATTTGCTTTTTTTCAATTTTGCACTTTATCAATTTTACGCTTTGGTACTTCATGTGGTCTGAAAGGATGTGATCTGTAAAGAGGGTTTGGAACTGGCACATAGTACTAAACAGTCATTAAAACAAAAATGGACAAAGCCAGAGAAAACTGAGGTTTCTCTGTTTTATTTCTTTTCAATAACGTTTCAGAGAAATTATCAAATGTTTCACACCCTCAATATACCTTGACACTGGTAATGGACTAATGTCTATTTGGATTTCCCAACTTTAGTTAATAAAAGAAGAAATAATGTGCTGAAGTGCTAAGAAATCAATTTCAAAGCTGAAGGATTCTATTAAAAGTTTTAACATCTTAAGGGGCAATAACTACATTCTGGCTATCAGTGGTTAATGAAACACCTTCACCACCATAACTACACACAGTGTCTTTAAACAGCACCAAGATAATTGGCTAAGTTTAACACCTAAATGTACTCTATTGATACGGGACATTAAACATTTGTGGGAAGTAAAAGGTTAAAACTGAATTTACGTTATGTTAGATTGTCTGGAAGGTTTGTGCAGATTGTAATTTGGCAGGTTACAGTGGATGAAATCAGCAGGGAACAGGGAACCGTTCCTACTCCAATATTCCTGTTCTCACTTCCCATCATTGCCAGCGCAAGCTTTCAGTCCAAAACTGTGAGGCCAGTTTGAATAAATTAAAGACTGGGAATGTGAAGCCGAACCATCTCGGGTCATGTCAGCACACCACTAAAAAAGCCAAATAAAATCTGTTTATGAGCGGGTAAGCTTGCTGGTCTGCTTGTGTGGATTTTTTGCGGAATGTGACTTTAACTGGAGCAGCCTTTGTTACTTGCTGCTGATGCTGTTTGCGGATGACTGAAAGTCCTACGGCAATGTGTGCAAAAGGCAAGTGAGAAAATATTCAAAGGCGAGGAGGATGTAGCTTTAAGTCACGGCTCCATAGGAAGCATAAGTGCAGCGCAGCGATGCACACGGCCTGCTGAATCATACCCAGCCGTCTCGTGTTGAATTCATGAGAGGGTCATTATGTATGAAAAGGGTCAGCTAGGCATGTGAATGTGCTCCGTGTTCCCTAGACAAACTCCAGCAAAGCCCAGCAAAATAAAAATACCAAATATTTAGTTCAGTGATTGACCTCCACACCGTCTGCCCTGACCTAATCTATCATCTCTCTTCTGTAAGTGAAAAGCTATTTTTCAGCCATCACTGGCAGATTCCTGTTTATGTGGTGGCCATTTTGTGCTGAGGTGGTTTTCAATTGCTTCCAAATATTTTCCGTCTTTGGCGTTTTGCCCAAGTTGCTCCCTGAGAGATCTCAGGCTAACAATGCAAGTAAAACCACAGAAAGTGATGAGAACCCAAACAGGCTTTAACCTCACCATGAAAGATTGAGGTCAACAAGTCAGACAGAAATTTAACTAAAGAATCAGGAAAAGCATCAGATTATCAATAACATTTATTCTAGGATTGTGCCACTCATGGTGGCTGGATGTTGCAGTAGATCTGTTGTATTAGTTCTGATTTGTTCTTTTTGTAGGCTTTTGTTGATAATTATCTTGGTTGATCCATCACCTTTTTGAACAATTATTCCCTCTGGTTTTGGATGTTGTGCAGCTGAAAGGATGTTTGTTTTTACATTTACTTTTGGAATGTAAAAGTAAAATGCCTGCTTGTTATTTTGCAAGCAGGCACAGCTGATTATTATTTTAAAGCTCAAACAATACCTGAATTATGACCTTAAACCCCAGAGAAGTGTAAAATAAAGCTCCATGGATGCATAGCGGAACCAAAGAACAGAGAGAGAATGAGGAAGTTCAAACCATCTCTTCCATCAATCACAATGAGAAAGGATTATTTCCCCGACTCCAACGTGTCTCTGACCAGACGAAGATTTAAGACTCCCACATACTTCATCTGAAACTGAACAGTTCCCCCTCCCTCCAGTGGAATAGTTGAAGAGAAATATCAACACTGCACTCCGAGTGCATTTCTGCATAAAAGTCAGCAACAAACTTCTGACCAATCACACGATGCTTTGCGCAGATTTCTGTCAAAAAAGACCATTTTTGTAACATGTCGCCATCAACGAGGGCCGATTTTGGCATCAAGCATGTGGGGACCTTTAAAGAAATGCAGCAAAAGCAAGTGAGGCTGATTAGCAATGCTTACCAACAACTGTTGGCGTCATCAAGGAGAAGTAATATCGTTTCTACTGCAAAATGTTTGAGCAACAGTATCTTCAGTCAGAGGAATATTCAGATTTGTTGTAAGCCTGACTTCTACCAGAGACCTTTTCTACCCCCAGAACAAATCTTTGAAGACACTTGGATGTTATGAGTTACAGCAACACTTAAAATCCCTCTAGGACAAATAAAGTATTTTCAATTGGATAAAAGTAGTAGTAAAAAAACCTAGTTGTTTTACATTTTGGCTTTAGTTGTGTTTCTCAGTGGAGTTGCTGAACTTTGAGCAGAGTAAGTCTAACAATTCCCCCCGCTTGTTGATGTTGAGATAATGTTTGTACCCTCTGGCTCCAGCCCAAAGAGTGATTCAAATCTTCCAATGCAGCTCTTGGCTTAAATATAAGTTTCTGTGAAAAAAAGAGAAGAAGAAGTCTATCCTTTTTCTGTTTTGTTTTTTGTTTTAAAGCTGTGGATTCAAAGGTGAGCTTAATACTATCCTGGTCCAAAGGCAATAATAATAATAATAATAATAATATAGGTAAACATGAACCCACCCAGCCTTAATAAACTGTTCACGGCTTAATTATGTCTAAATGTTGGCCTGGAGAGGGCTGAATTAGATTAGTTAAGATTAAATCTTAATGATCCCACTTGAGAATAAACACAGAGGAAAATACTGGTAAAACACATAAGCAAAAAATTATTTTCCAGCATTCATATACAAATAAGACTGTGCATCAATAAATATGAGCCTCGATTCAAACATCAACAAGGAGCAAAACAAGTCAGGCCTTTTGACATTACAAATATTAGTGATGGAAAAGCCTTTTCTCTGAGCTGCTCGCCGATTTGGTAAAAAGGTTTATAAAGTTTTAAAAGTATAAAGTTGGTTTATAACAAATAAGTTAAATTAAAATAAGGGTAAAATTCCTGTTGATATAACCAACAAAATTGAAACAATGCTGATTTTCAGGCTTTTTAAGACATGAATGAGGACAGAAAGCTGAATAAGCACGATGAGAGACTGTTATGTTTTAATGGAGGATTTAATAACCATCTAAACAAAAACAGGAAACCAGAAAAATAAAACAATAAAACTAATTTCTCTCCAGGTAAATAAACAGTAAATGACATGGATATGCTGCACAGAAATCTGTTTGGTTCAAGGGAGACTGCAATAAATGTGAAAGTGATCTGGTAAAAGGAAGCGTCCGATAAAAGAGATTCAGAAACAAAGTGTGTGCAGTTATGAAACCCACAACCCGCTTCCCTCCCTTGTGTTCCCACGTTTTACCTCGATAATGTCGGCATTGGTCCGGCTCTCGTGTGGCTCGTTGTACTCTGTGTACTTGAGCAGGACCTTGTCCATGTCGGTGCTGGCGTACTGAAACAGCTTGTTCGAGTGGTTGAAGATGATGAGAGCGATCTCGCAGTCGCACAGGACACTCAGCTCGTACGCCTTCTTCATCAAACCGAACTTCCGTTTGGTGAATGTCACCTAGTGGAGGAAAATGAAAAGGAAAAGAAAGTGAAAATTAAACTATTTAATACAACATAAACAAAGTTTCATGTTCATAAAAGGAGATTTTAGCTGCAGTCATTTTCTATTTAAAACCAAATAAAATATAACGACTCTAAATCAAACATTTAATTGATTTCTTGTTTTCCTTAAAAGGCCCACTTGGCCCAATTAATCAGTGAAACCACTGAATTCCACCTAAAAGCCCTTGGTGCTGTTACAGAAGAACAGTCAGTGCAGTAAGATCTTAAACTGTTCCATACGGGCTCATTGTTGCAAAGGAAAATTAAGCTGTAGCTCAGAACTTTCTGGTTTAGTTTTGTGTTGTTGTTGGCCAGTAATGCCAGAACTCTCCACATTCACTGTTTTTACTACCTCGGGCCACTGAGGTGATACTGGAAGAAAGTTAATTCTGTCTTCTGTGGAACCATCTCTGAGTTGGTTTGGTCATATGTTTATGGATCAATCCTCATTAAAGCCTAATAATAAAACTTGTTTTAATTTTAAGCCACCAGATTGTTATTTTTAATAGTATTTTAAAGACGTGATGATGTACTTCACAAAGTATTTTAGGGCTTTTGTGAAAAAATCCACAACTGGCCCATAAAATCAGAGATTCTCCACTATACATAATAATCAGCATAAAATGTTCCTCTTTGCTGTAGATCTCCAGCAGTGAGCTTGAGGAATATTTATTATTTTTCCTCCCCCACCATCCTCTTCACTCTGCAGGGTGGCAAAATAAACACTGATTCTCGTCCAGTCTGCTTTTTACAGTTTCAGATGTTCAGAAAATAAATAAAATAAATTACTACTCTTACTGAGGATGTTTCAGTGAGACACTTTTTTATCCATGGTCTGACTTACAGTTTTAATATCAACCCACACAACTGCTCTACTTGGATGTTTTCATGTCTTTCCCATTTTGAGAAGTTGTCAAGGTCTCACATTCTTTAAAAAAAAATCTTAAAGTGGGCTCATTTTCATTGTAAAATAAATGTTACCAAATAAGGTTGAAAATATAGTCTTTAAATATGTAAAATATATTTTGAGGACAGGTAAGTGTGGCAATAAGTGTGAAGGTTGTGAAATATTTGAACCATTAAGTGGCAAAGGTTTTTTTTACAGTAATATAAAAATTGTGTTTTTGCAGACAAAAAGATGCTAATTACCTAGAACTTGTTAATGTGAATATAGCACATGGAATAGACAGCTTTGGGTATTTAGCTTCCAAATTAGGGGAATTAAGCATAATTGAGTTAGATAATAGTAAAATGTTTCCTTTGTATGTGTAGAATCAACATTAACCCTCGTTGGTGGGATACACATACCACCTTGACTGCATTTTGACAGTTTGAGGCAAATTCACAATAATAGTCTAAAAAGGATTAAAACTGAATGTGTGGGAAAATATTTTAAATGATCCCAATGTGACATCTTAAAAAGGTCTTTGGAGTCATCCTAGTTGTTTATTGGTCTTTGTCTCCAGGAGGAAAGCTTTAGGTATGAGGACAAAAAAACATCGATTTTACATTATGTTTATACGCTAAAACAATAAGGAACATGTTAAAATACAATTACATCATGTTATCACATCAATGTTGACATGTAATGAGAAAAACTGAAAACCTGATACCAAGATGAGCAAACAAGTAGCACACAGACAGAATCCCAGCAATGGCTACTATTCATCTAAGGCATTTTTAGGCCTTATCACGGATCTGTGAGTAGTAATAGGTTTCAGTTGTATGACCTCAAAGTGTCCCTCTGTTTTGGCCAGAATACAAAAAAAAGAAAATTACTTTTCATCCAAAATGCAGAGTTTGATATTCATATCATCTTAAACCAGAGCTGCTCAAAAGGGTTCATCTTCACTGAAACAATAATCAAGACTCCAATCACCGTTTCATCACTTTGCAGGCACAGAGTGTGGGAAATGTACAGGATTGAGACATTTAATTACTGGGAAAGACAGGCTCTTTTTTTTATGTCCTCAGTTTTTACTTGCACACACAGTGGCTTTCACTTCCCGTCACATTCACCCTCCCCGTCATTTTCACACTCTGTTATGCTCTTTTCCATGCTCTCTTTCTATGTCACACATGCTCTCATGCCTTCTTTTCCACACTCTCCTTCTGTCACACATTATTCCTCTTTTTCAAGCAGACACACACACACATGCAGACTTTCTCTTCCACAAGCCCCCTCAGTTGTGAACATGCCGAACAGAACTGGAAGTGTTGCTGAAGCACAGGGTCCCTTGTTGTCTGCTGATTGGCTTTGGAAGTGCTTCTCTGCTTTAACCAACTGGTATTTACAATCCGGGGAGATTTGGCTTTGTTTGGATTAAACACGCAGGATTGCACAAAAACAAACACACTGAGTAAAAAGATTAGCAAGAGGGAAAAAGGCTTCAGGTACGGCTACAGTTTTATGCCGTTTGATGTGAGGGAAATCAGAGTGAAAGTAAAATCTGTCCACAGATGGAGTAAAACAGGACAGGGAAGTTTTCAAAGACGCAGTGTGTTCAGGCCACACCCACAGGTGACATAATATTTTCCGTCAGACATAAAAGTCAAAAACAAGTTGTGACGTCTCTGTCTGAGGTTACGACCTGAAAAGCAGGAGGTTAACAAGTTGGACTTGAAACATTTGTTTTCTGGGAACCAAATTGAACATAAATCTCTAGGTTTTGTACCAGGGAAGCCATTTCCAGAATTTTTCTTTTTATAAACCTATAATTTTGCATTAATTATTTGTCCATGACACGGTGGCCGTTTCATTCTGAATAATTTGGGGTAAAAATTATTATAATCTTCTCTTTCAAGCAGTATCCAACTTTACAGGTATGTACTCGTTACTTACTGATAAACAAGTGAAACTTTTGATGCTTCATCGTTAAAAAATACTAATATTCATCATCTCCACCCTTTGGGTTAATTATCCGTGCCATAGAAAAGAATGGTGCTCCAATAGCACATCTGTATTTTCTTTCAAATATTTTATAAGTTGCTCTAAAAAGGAAACTGAACATGTGTCAATTTTTTTTTATATTTACCTTCATATTCAACAGAAAAATCTGCAAATACTGACCCATAAATTTACAAGGGTTCATCTAATTACTTACTGGTGAACATGTGAACATGTTAGGAAAAGAATTTCACAATTAGTTAACATTTTGGATAATAGTAAAGGGTTAGTTGGTTCATGTTAGATTAACTATTAATTACTAATTAGCAAATAAACCTCGTTAGAAAATCCTTGTCATCATCAGTTAATTTCCTGTCTTGATATTTTTGACCTTTTCAGTTTAAAAGCCTCATCATTCATTTGTAGTAAGTTAACTATTTCCTCTTTTTAAGTACAAAAAATGGGAGGAGATGGTTAATAGATAAATGGCTTTAGATTAACTAAGAACAGATTTTCAGTTAGGTAACAATATCATTAGGTTCGGTATGAAAATGCATATTTCTGTGGAGAACTGTTGCATTACAACAAGAAGGTTGTGGTTTGAATCTTGGCCTTGGATGGATGTTTCTGTGGCCTTTAGTAGGAAGTGTTCTCATGCCTTTTGTAATAGTTTTAACAAGATAAAAAAAATCCTTCTCTCACTTCCATTTAGCAATTATTTTGTGTTCTTTAGTTTCCAACATTGAAAGTTCCTCCTTCTCTTGAAGAAGGCCTTAACAACAGATCTTTAAGAGTCTGATCAGAAGCCAAATTCAAGAAGCATCAATGCATGACGTGTCACTGTGTTTGTGAAGCAGCTTTAACAATGAGAGAAACTTCTACTAAATAGTTATCATTCTGACGTTTGCCATCACCAATAGTCTCCAAGGCCAGTGAGGTCCTTTCTTCCACTGCACCAGTTACAGCACTAAATGAACACACTGTGGTGACATCAGTCCGCCTGCACCGACACACTCCATACTGCCATCCTGGAACAATAGTTCTGAACTGGAACTGTAATTGAAATTAATTGAATATGGAGAGAAAGAAGAAAAGTGCAAACAAGATATGATCACTGAGGATGAGAGAAGCCATGCGAGACCTTCAGTCTCTCCATCTTCCTCCCCCTGTGATCTCTCCATCCCTCCGTCTCGTGCTCCTTCCTGCCTCAGCACCTGACATGTTTAAGCCGCTCGTCTCTTTTGCTCCTCTTATTTCCTCGCCCTCGTTTTCTCTTCCTCTCCTCTGTCAGTATTTTCCACATCCTCTGCACCCCCACCCACCCACCCTCCTTTTCGTGTTAGCTCACTCATTGCTTCCTGCTGCCACAAATCAAATTATATCGGGGTCGTATCCACGGGCAACCGACTCCCTCCTCCCGTCTGCCCCACTCATTTCCCACCTCATCACACATTGCTACCATCATCTTACCTCTCTCGCCCCCCCACTGTGTCATCTTTATCTTTCTACCCATCTACATATGCCCCCCCTTTCCCCTTCCTTTCTCTCTCTCTCGCTCGCTCGCTCTTACACAGAAGGAGTAGATAAATTATGTGGCGAAGCTGGAAACGAAGGAAATTACGGCTCTGCAGGATGACAAGAATGGCTGGTGATGAAGAGACAAGCCGCCGCAAACAACAACTGCTCCCCTAACAAATTATAAGGTCACCCACCAGCATGGAAAACAAACAAAATTAGTCACAACATCCCAGCAAAAAGTCCTTGTTTCGCTGTTCACTTTTTCTTCAAGAGGAAAGTGGGCAGGATGGTAGTGACTTTGGGCCTAATCTTCAGTCCTGATGTTCACCACAAAGACTAAACAAGCTGGAGGTAATTGACATTAAGAGCAGAATACCGAGGTAACCAATAGCAACTGAAGAATAAGACATCAATAGTGAGAAAAGAGAGGAGAGAAAGGGAGGTAGAGGTTTGATGCGCGTGTGTGTGTGTGTGTGTGTGTGTGTGTGTGTGTGTGTGTGTGTGTGTGTGTGTGTGTGTGTGTGTGTGTGTGTG
>CAEGAF010089526.1:0-14548 GCA_903067075.1 Micropoecilia bifurca | reverse complement strand
AAGGGGTAGAATGGCATGATCTGTTTAATTGAGGATGTAGGCAATTTTACCAGAGGTGGCCAACATCATGAAGAGATTATTTAGGCAAAAAAGTCATTTTTGAAAAAAAATGACTTAGGCAATTATTTTAAGAAGGTGACGATATTCGGTTGTTCAGTGCAAGTAATTTGATCAGCCAGGTTGTCAAAATTATTTTTTACCCTTTCACAAAAATATGATATGTACAGTACAGTTATAACCAGATATCTGGTTACACACAATGTTTTAAAAGAAAAAAACTCATTGATTCCTTTTTCGCTCACTCTCTGACTAAATTAGACTCACAATCTCCTGTTTCAAGTTGGTTAAGATAATAAAGAAGTACACTAGTGGTTTCTGAATTATCAGATATTTCTTTTCAGCTTGCATCAAATTGCATTGGCGATAATCTTTCTTCAACTTCTCCTGGCAGTTTGCTCAAACTTTGTTCAGTTCCTGTCAGATCTTCTCATCTTCCTTGCTGAGTGTCCTTTCAGCTAGTGTTGGTAGATATAATTCATTTTGACTTATTCATACATGATTCGTTTGTGGATAAGGACGCTCTTCCCTGCAAGGTATTTTGCTTTTACTCTGGTTGACATGCACATTTCTCACCAAAATATGCTCAACTTGAGTTACAGAAACAATCTCCTTAAATCTATGGTGGATAACTGACTGAATAAGTAGAAGTTCATTTAATGACGGTGATTTAAATATATGTTGAGTCTTTTTATCCTGTTAGCTAAATATCTGGTGTCAACTTTAAAGCACTTTTATGTGCAACCTCTAAACAAACACTGAACCAATCAGCCAGTAATGTTACTTAACCTCATGGTAATTTATACAGAAGCTCAATCTACCCTGAGGAAGATTCACTCACCTTATGCTGTTTTTTATTTTTTGGACTTTTATTACTTTCCAGGTCTGCCAAAAATTGTGAAGGACATCATAGATTTTCCTTCAATGACTTCAGGAGTAAATATGTTTTTAAGATGTGCAATATGATGCAATTAGAGTGTTTTTTGTTCTAGTTAAATTAGACAGAATTACACTTTTGGCTGCATTTTGCTCTGATGTATTTTCTTTTCTGTTTTCATTTCTGAAAATCCCCCTTAAAACTTGACTATTTTGAATTACAGTGAATAATAAAGAACTTAAATCCAAAATCCCAACATGACATGAGATGAGATCAGAACAGACAACACAAAGTCAGCAGGGAAGACCAGAGCCATCCTACTGACATCAAAGTGTTTCAGTCACAAAGAGTCAAGACTTACAACAAACTGGCCGATACATTAGCATCTCTGCTACATGATAAAGCTTCTTCACGGAGAAAAACACTCAAATTATGCCTGGGCTTTGCTGCAACTCATCTTTAAGATGAGCTCTAGGTTTTATTTTTAATCCTCAATTTAATGAGGTTGATAATAAAATAAAATCCAACAACCTACAATTAAAATTCTAATGTTTTCCCTATATATTGTTACAGTTAAATTTCCTCTGTTGGCAGGGGAACTACATTTATTTTTGGGAGAACTTATTCTTATGCAGTTTCTTTCAAACATTTGAACAATTTTTAGACTGAGTCTGAACTCATTTTACTCTTGATGTTTTGAGATCTACAGGCTATTGAGGTGGGAATGATGTGTATCTGTTATTACAACTGAATGGCCTCCCTAGAACTATGACTAAAGTAGATGCTGTATTGGTTGTGTAAAAAATTCAAAGGCATGTAGCTGATATTCTGTTTGAGGGAAATTCAGTATTATTGCCTCCCTGTTTGTGTTACTTCCTCTCTGATTTACAACTTTGTTTTTGACAGATGGAAAAGGAAGGTCAGGTTTTTTGTTTTTCAAATATCTCTTGCACTCTAATACAAGCAGCAACATGCCTGTTTTTTAAAGAAATTGATCAAATATAAAGTTTGACCCAGTAACAGGGGAATTATATTTCTTTCTGGTTTTTGAAATGTTGTAAATAGAGCAACACAATTTCCCATCTGTTTCAAATTTTTCTTATATATTATCAACAGATTTCTTAGAAAATGCATTCACTTCTGTTTTGCTGAAATAAAAGTGTCAGAAAGTTGCATGACGCAGAATACAAGCTCCTCAAATGACGGTTTAAATATTTTCCAACCGAGAACCAACAACCACAGACAGTGTTATGTCTGTGGTATCTACAGCTATGTTAAACCTCATTTAATGAAATACTCTCTCAGCAGAGTGATTAATGGAAAGCTGAAGGACAAAAACTTACATCTTGATTTGAATTCTATGTGAACGAACAGATGGATCAGAGAGAAAAGAAGTTATTCAAACCAGCAACACGGTCCAGTTTCAGTGATGCTCTACTGCCCCCTACTTGTCCATGTTTGTCATTGCATGTCTTGGTTTCTGGACAAGTAATATACGGTCTTTTAAAGCCATCTGGTGGTGAGCAAAGGTAATGCATCTATGGAACTTGTGGAAAAATCTCTTAACTGAAATATTGAACATTCTTCTCTGCAGCTCTGTTTACATACAGATTCTCCTGATCAAAACCTGGAGAATAAGGAATATGCTGGATGATAACAAGGTTTTAAAAAGATCTTCAAATAGCTAAATAAATAATCATGAGCAAGAAAGAAAATATTGTGGAGAAGTTATTTTAACCTGCATTTAAACTCAAAGCTGCTATTATTTAGTCAATAAAGTTTACTAAAAAGTCTGTACATCAGAGTATACAATACATTAGATTTTGTTGTTGTTTTTGTCAAGCATTCACACTGTCATCACAGTAGCAAAAGCAAAATGACTTTTTTCGCCACTAAACATTTTAATCTGGATCACTGTAAACACTTTTCAGTGTTATTAGATGTATTTTCTAGTAACCCAGACTTCCATTTTTTTATTTTGTTTAAAACAAAATCAATTTGTAACATATTAAATCAGCACAACTATTTTTTTTTCCACATAGGGTTACATTGCTGCTTAAATTTGTCAGTCAGACAAGTTTTTGATGATACCTGTGTAACAGGTTACTACAGTATAGAATAGTAAAAGTTTGACGCTTCTTTACAAGAGCTGGGGGAAAAATTAATTTCAATTTACTCTATTTTCAGCTCAAAGAATATTTTAGATTAAGGCAAAAAGAGATAAAAAAAAATCCATGTAACTGTTGTAAAGAGTTTTACATCTCTTTGTCAGCAGAGCGGACTCTTACCAAGTTGGTGGGCCTTTCTGAGGCAGGAGAGGGAAGCGTTAAGTCGGGCACATTCTTCTTCGTTGGCACCAAACTTCTGCAACAGCTCACACACCTGCTCCTCACTCATCTCCAGCAGGCCTTCTAGATTAACCTCACCTGCATTCATCTCCTGAGAAGCATGCACACAACACACAGTACCATTGGTGTTTACCACAATGAACAGAAATGACAACATCAGAACCTTTACACACCAACAAGATTTGTAAAGTGCCAGAAATGGGTCATAAAGACATGTTCTTTGCTCCTTCTGTGACCCAAACTTGAAATGTTGGTTTAGCCTGGGAGGAACTGCAAAACCCATGGTTCTTTTTCATTGGTTTTAGACATTTGCAGTTTTTCCTAGTCACTTTGGTGCATTTCTCACATCGCTTAACATTCGCACAATAGCCGAGCATTTCTCAAAACAATACAAACTGCAACAATCCCCACTGATAATCTGCAAAAGCATTTCACTTGCTCAAAATGGATAGTTCCTGTCTTATGTTAACAGTGTCAGTGTCATCAAAATGAAAGTTTCTTACTCCATCATTTATGAAATAATCAAATATCTTTGTCAAATCTATTATCACTGTTTACTAAATGTTTTTTGATGAAAAACAGGCATGTCTAAGTGACACCATTTGAAATCCAGTTTCAGCTTTTCTTGATTGCTTTCATGCAATCAAAATCCATATTTTCAAAATAGTTGTAGTACAAAAAATACAGCAAATGTAAATCAAAATAAAATCTGTAAGAGACTAAAAAAATTAAGAAAATAAAAATACTATTTATTACAGTATAAATATACACATTTGATACTCAGTCCACCTGAGAGAAACTGATCACTTTTGGACATTTTCAGGATAAACTGATAAAGAAATGTATAACATTTGCTTGAGAGATTTTAACAACTAGCTCAGCATTTTTGAATGCAGTGACTAAAGCAATGAAACAAATAGTAAGAGTAGCAATACTACTACTCGGCATTCAGTATAGCTCTTTTTGGCTGATATCACATTAGCAAGTGATAATGTAAAACAATTTATTGGGAAAAAATGAGAATCTGCTACTATAATGAGCACAAATTACTACATTTATTGTGGAGGTTGAAATAGCAGCTATGATCATTTTTATTCTTATCAAATAAATTCACCAAAGCAATTGAGAACTTTAGATACTTTAAAATAAAATTTTAAAAAAGATTGGGAAAAAACACAAACCTTAAAATGTAATACATTCATAAATGCACAAATGGCTTAGACAGCAAGGTCATTCCATCTTCCTGCATTAGATTTGTACAAATTGCTGTATCTATCAAAATGAAATGTATGGGGGAAAAACATATGTATAAAGTATTTTCTTTAAGTTTTCTACTGTATGTGTGGCTTTCATTGGTCTCTCAACATTTCCAGTGGGGAGAAAAGTGACAACAGAGAACTACACATCACCTCTGCGACCTCCTTCCTTAAGTTGACAATGCGGAACCAGTGGTGGAGGCGAGGGAAGTCCTCCAGCTCTGCACTGCGCTCCTCTAAGGCCACTTTGCACTTGCAGGACAGCTGGCGGCTGAAGTACTTCACCAACTTCCCCTGTTAAGGACAAACACGGTTAGGAAAGTGATCCACATCCATACAACATCTACATACAACAAATTGTTCACTAAAGCATCGTATATTATGGGAATTTAAAAATTCTAAGTGACAGACATTAACTCAGGTTGACAGCACAACTCACACAAAAGAACAATTTAAAAGAAAATTTAAGGCAAGACATTGAAAGAGCCTGTAGAGAGAACCGGTTTAATAAACTGTAAGAGCTTCAGCTTTGTCTCTAGGAGCAGCTGGTCAGGTGACCTTAGAGACCGAGATGGAGAGAACAGATGGAGCAAACAGGGTGGAGGAAGATTATTAAGACACTTCAAAACAACTCAAAGAATTCAAAACTCAATTGTGTAGCAGATTGACAGTAAACCAAAACAGCCAGAACAGGAGTGACATGAAATCACCAGCATGATCAAGTTGAAAAATTAACTGACTGGTTGCAGGAAGAGAATACAAGGTTCTACAAAATGAAGCCAACACTAAAGAATAACTAGACCCAAAAAATAATTAAACTAGAGGAAGAAGGAATAACTAGACTAGACACGAGAAATAAACATAATGAACCAGAAACACTAAGAAAATGACTTAACCAAAGTAAAACAGAAACATGGCCGGTCTAATCGGAGAAAAGGAACCAAATATATCATTAAAAACACTGTAAGGATCAATTTTATAGTGATGAAGAGAATATGTTGTTTCTGAAAAATAGGATGGAATAATAACTTAAAAGTATTTTTATTTCTCAGTTTAACAGTCCTCTGGTAAATATGCCAACTTTTAACAAAATGATGTATCTTATCCACAGTGTCATCAGAATTGGCTTTATTGGTCATGTTTGTGCACACAAACAGAAAATTTAACTTCAGTTCCACTTTGCTCACAATGCACAGACATTTTATATATAAATATATAAACCTAATTAAAAATTAAACAGGATTCTGATGCTGTGTGTTTTGGTTTGTTTTGTCCTGATTTGAGCCAAACTGCCACCACAGTATAAAGTATTTCACAACCTATAACAGGTTTTCTTCAAGCTTCCTATTTATCTCTATGCATCTTCTATCAACCCTGACTGTGTCTCTATTCAGCATGATGCAGCTATAAGCTTAGAGCATGTGGAGTGTTAGTTTTCTTCTTAATGTTCAGGTCAGAAAGTTTACATTTGGTATCATTTGACCAAAGTACTTTATGTTTGCTGCGGCCCAAACATGGCAAACTGCCTCAGAGATTGTTATGACTTTCTTTCAACAATAACTTTCTTCTTATTCTAATGTCATTTAAAAGTCGTCCTGTCAATAAGTTCTCTCACCAACAAACCACTGAGGCCTTCACAGAACAGATGTGTTTATACTGAGATTTAACCCAACACATTTAAACTCTACTCACAAGTTAAAATGGGCTGTATAGACTCAACAGATCTCTATTTTCAAGTGAAATGTACTAAAGGTTGTGGTTGTGACACAGGAAAAACTGTGAATTATAAAACAATATGAAAATAATATAAATCCATAGTCAAACATGGAAATAAAAAGGAATATTTTATTTCTTACTGATTCTGTAGCTTTTAATACAAAATTAGAAAAGAGAAATAAATTTTAAGTTGGAATGAAATGGAAGCACAGGCTTCAGAGAGTAAGAGTTCCCCTAGTGGTGACAGATTAAAATTACAACCTGTCAAAATAGAAACTTTCCACATTAAACATTGAATAGAGTTGAATTCTTTTATTCTAGAATATTTTATTTTCCCTGGAAATTTTCTTCAGTGACTTTTGTAATAATAATTACTGATATGGTTAACCTTTATGTTAGTTGTTGATATTTTCTCCCAAGAAGACACATGTACAGTCAAATATGAAAAATAGCAAACCGTGCTGCAACCAAGCAGCATTTTTAATAAAAGAGCTGGTACTAAAAGTCTAGTAAAAGGTAGTGAGAGCAGAAAATAACCATAATTTTCTATCCATACTTGCATGCAAAAAATATATCTTTAATGACATTTTTTAAAAAGCTGCTATAGGAATCCAGAAAAGCAGCTATTTATAATTTGAAAGTCAGCAACATTTGAGCTCAGAAAAGCTGCCATTTGAAAAACTACGGTTTAAATTTCAACTTTAAAAATTAAACTTTCTCAACTCAGCTTTCACCATGAAGGCTTTGGGTTTGGATTAGTAACATTTACTGTTTTAAACTTTTCATATGTAATACTGCCATTTTGCTTTTACTAAAATGGTTAATTACATGGGGCAAAACAAATGTATTAGGTTTTAAAAGATAAAGTCTAAGCAAGTGAGTTTGAGAGAAAAAAACTGATCAAGATTTTTATATATATTTTCTGTTCTTTCCTAAATTAATTATTAGAAAATGTTTGAGTTTAAAAATACAAATGTCTTAAACATGCAAAGGTGCAGCTGTAATATGCTGCAAGAGCAATTCACATGTTAGAAAAGAACATACTGAAAAGTATTCTAAATACTGGAAGTCCTGCATCCACAAAACATTTTGGCTGCAGGATTTTGAGCATAACTCACTAATAATATAACAAATAATTCAGTTGAAAAACCTTACCTTACTCAAAAATAAAATAATGCAATCATAATTTCACATGATATGAGCATCCCACAATAAATATGCTCAACACAAAGAGGCCATCACGGAAACAAAGTAATGTGAAATTATGTCATTAAAAAGTATTAGTATCCATAACTGCTCAATCAAAGGCACATATGCACAGTTTAAGAGAATGAAGGTTATATTAAACCATTTATGTCACTTACATCCCCTCTGAAGTGCTTCATTACGGCCAGCTATCAGGAAACTACTTGTCCTGGCTGAATGACGCAGTAGAAGCTCCTTGCCACTGCTGAACCAGGACATATTAATGTCTTTGTTACTAAGGAGTTTTTGGTCTGATTGAAGACAATGGTGAGGCCCACAGAGGGTGACGTGATGCTTGAGATTTAGATGATGCGTGTGGATGGCCCAGTTCCAGAAGTACACCTACAAAATGACTGCTAGAAAATAGACATTGCTGGCCTACATCAGTGCATACCAAAGTAGAAACCAGTGGAGGAGGGACCAGCAAGTCACCTCTGAATGCAGAAAACCCTCCAGTAAAAGCTGCCCACGGCTGCTAACGCTCTGCCTGATAAGGCAGCGGCTCAGTCCACTCCTACAGAGACACAAATTTACCAAAAACCTCTTACTGTGGCTCTCACTCTTTCCGTGAAAGAAAATTCCTTCTTAAAATGTATAGAACTGATTTTCTAAATATGTGTTCAAGTATCTGAACAGTACATTTTTTTATTTCAGTCTAATGTCTTCTTGTTCATCACTCATTAAAGTCTGCACTCAGAAAAACAAGTAATTTAAATGCCATTAAGATAATTTAGCCATAAGTTGTTCGTTTTGTGTGGATTACAGAAATACAATTAATCTGATTTGACTAATTGTGTTCTGCAGTTAGTGGTACTGCTTGCACATTTGCTTAAGAAATTGTAAAAAACTAATCTTTTTATTACATTCACATAATCTCACACTGAATTTCTTTTTAAAAATTGCATTTAAATTGATTGACAATAATTGGTATACAATGGAAATGGGAGTCTGCAGTTCAAAAAATGCCAAAAACACAACAGATTTGCTTAATTTTAAAAGGCATACGAATGACATGAAGAAAAATGAAATTAAAGGTCACCTCAAAATACACAAACTATCCACATTTTATACAAGCTATATCAGCACAGCCAAATTTAGACCAACATTACAATTGAAACACAATTTGCCCAAAGATCCTGGAGCTTTAACTTGATTATGGTGCCTGGAAACTATTATTTAGCAAATTGTGATTTCCATGTTTTCCTGTGGTATATAAATATAATGTGACAAAAAGGTTTTATATTTTCAGTCTCCATTCAATACAGGAGAAATCAGAGTGCAGAATGTGACTAAATTAGGTCAGTTGTGTGTTTGTAATAGATTTCTACCTGCCATCCCTTGTCCAGAACAGTCGAAGCAATAAAATAATATAAACAACAGGAACTCTACCAAACAAAACTGGACAACCATGCATATATGGTAGAGAACTATTGCACAGGGTTGTATTGTGGTGTAACCATGTATCCGTAGCAACTATGTACTTTATGGCTTTTGTAAAAAATATATCTTTACCACAGTTGCCAAAACTTGTAGAGTCCAAGAATACATATGGTAAACATGAGAACATAAAGAGTTCGCAGACCTGAGTGCAGTTAACTCAGCTGCTGTTGGTCTGAAGAACAGAAAAGTATGTGGAAAACAGATTAATTTAATGAAGGAATAGGTTAGAAAAAGACCTGAAAGGATGGGATATGGTTCAAAAGTTGGAAATCACATTTATTTGATCAAAAAACTGTTTTTCTTTGTTTTGTACCTGCTTTGTGTGCCACATAACCTTCTAAATGTCAGTCCTTATGACATAAACAATGGTGGTTTCAGACATCTGTTAAATCTGCATTGTTGTTTCTATAAGACCCATTAAAAACTGTACTGCGATTATAAAGCTCTGATAAGGCAACATGAAAACCAGAACTGACGGAACATTCTGCACAGTATGTGTATAGACATAAGCTGCACTGACATACAAGATAACAACAATATGCCACAATTATCCATGGTTTTTGCACTTTATTATCTTTACCTTCTGTCTCTCCCATTGCACACGCAGATTTCTTCTGCTAGCAGTATCTTATAAATCAGCCATTTGCACGTTTAGTGGTGAGAACGTGACTTTTACATTTGGCAGAATTGGCAATCCGGGAAAACCCTTGCTAAACAAGTTCATAAGTAGGACGATATCCAAGCAAATATCTCCAAAAGCTATTTCTTACTGCAAATATTCTCCTGCTTGCAGCATCTTTTACATGTTTTGACATGGATAATAATATGTTTCACATTAACGAGAGGTGAAGATGATGGTGAGAAAGATGCAGAAGGTGTCAGCTATGAAAACAATGACAGCTTAGAAAAGAAAGTGTCCAAAAAAATTTCAATGCTTATGATGGTAAAAACTAACTGTGAAGATAAACACTGATTAGCAAAAACAGAAGCTACATTGTAGATTACATCTTACAACAAGTGTATTTGAAAAACAGAACAATTTCTGTCAGTACTTATGATGGATCACAGCTCAAACACACCTGTTGAATTCATGTGTGTGACATTGTGCATGAATAAACTTTAAAATGATCAGTGTTCATTTTATATTCTCTATAAAAACAACAAACAAATTGATCTGATATGAAAGCTGTTTAAATTTCAGTCATGTGCATTTAATGCTGATCTTGTGGTTTGGTCAGTTCTGTCTAACATTATATCTGTTAACGTGTTTATGGATAAAGGCACTGAGTCTTTTTAGAAAAGTTTTCTGGGATTTTAAAGAACTGAGAAAGTAATGATAGTGACATGTGGACTATAATTAATGAAAATATGTTTGTTCCCAGCATTAAATGTCGCAGTAAATTTAGTGATTTTCATTTGATGTGGAAATGATCTGGTTGTAAATGATGAGTTAAATATAAAGGTCGATGAATCCACAATGGCATCTATTGCCTTGTTAACTAATGTCCTGTTTTTTTTTGTTTTTTTTATTAATAAATTGAAACGTTAATTCAGTTTTGCATTTTTAAATACAGCCATTGTCACGTATATACAGCCACGTGTCAGTCATTTTACATGCACTATATTTCTGTTAAAACTGGTTGAAGCTGTTTGCTGATTTCCTACAACGATGCTGTTCCTTTAAGAACCAAATGAAATCTGTTTTCTGTGAGGAAATGAGCTACAGTGACCGTTCTGTTAATCCTGACAAACTGGAATGCTTAATGAATCTACAGCAGGCTGTCACTTCCACCGCAGCTTCCAACAATCTCTCCTACAGAGTTCCTGCACATTTCTTTAATCTATTTTATTCCCCATTTTACTTTTCCAAACTCAACACTATTCCAGACGTTTCTTCTTTTCCATTCATTTATAAAGCATGAATAGTGAAGTTTAGTATCAGTTTATGGAACATTTCTTCTGTCATTCATGCTTGATGGACAGACATTTAGAGAGTTGGATCTGTGACTGACGGACAGATAGACGATTGGATGGATATTTATACAACAATACAAAATTTAAATCGAAACATGAGGAACAAAGCCTAAAATATGTTATCACAGAGGACTACAACCAGGAGCATTAATCAGAAGAGGCCCATGCAGGAGGAACTGTAGAGATCAATAAGTTAAACTCAATCTGTCATCAATACAAAAATTACTTGTGGTCTCCACAAATAGAAGTGGCCATATGTCAGCCATTTTTTTTAATAAAATCAAAAGAAGTACTATTTAAGTTTGTCACAAATGATGGAAACACATCAAACATAATCAGAAAATATGGCTGTAGCCAGAACAGATTAAAATTTAGGCAATTTAATGTCAGAATAGACTAAAAGATTATTCATACTCCTTAAAGATTTAGATTTAAATTTATTTTTAGTCTAAGAAATAAGTATTATTTCCTATAAAATAAAATAAAACACATTTTTAAAGTGCACTAAAACAATGAGAAAGTAACAGTTGTAGTAACAGCAGTATCAGCTTAGAAATAAACATTCTCTTGACATTCATTAAACGTGACATATTGACAACAATTTATATCCTTCCTATCAAACTCAAGTAGGAACAAGAAACTTGTCAAAGTTAAAATACTACCAGGGGGTGAAGAACCAGTCAAAGCATAAAATCACAACAAAAGACTTTAAGATATGAGGTTACATTAGTAAAAATATGAGGCCTCGGTTTCTCACACTGTCACTAACAAGGACAATGTAAACACTGTCTTTCTAATATAAAGTGAAACTCACTCAGGTGTTTCATACAGGAATTATAGCATTAAACATTATTGGAAGATGTGTGGTGTAAAGAGGAAATATAAAAATGATTTGAAAAAGATATTTAGTTGTCTGTCTCATCCATTCTGGTCTCCATGAAATTGCTGTGATATTTGTGATTTTTTTTCACTACAGCATTGTATTCCAACTGGTGATTTAATTTCTGCATGAAATCACATCCATTTTACAGAATTATAAGGATCATAACTGAGATCATGTGTTAAGTGTCATCCATCTGACAGACCTTAGACAGAGCAAAAGTTCAAACTAATAAATGTACTATAATGTGATAGAAAAAAATTCTCTAGCTTGCTAAGAAATGGGTTACAGCAACAGTTTCCAGTGTTGGTCGTGTGCATTACACTATTAGTCATACAAACCCCTAAGTGGACCATGTTTAGATTATCTCCCATGAAGAGAGAAGTTTTTAAATGGAGCCTAAGTTGTTGAGTCTGTTTGTGGTGTAATTTAAAACTTGCTTAACCGACATCTTGGTTACCCTATTTTCTTAGTTGCACCTTAAAAGTAAGGTACAAATAGGTTACTTGTTCTTTTGGTCTTGGTCAGACTGTACTTTCTATGACCTTGTTTTCCTCAAGCAGAATGAAGTTTTCATCCCACTGAGCCACAATGATCCAACTGTTCCTCCTAACCTTTGTAAGAAAAATCACCATGGTTCCACTTTGACCCCAAAGGTTTATCTGAAATTTATCTCTGCCAGGGTTTTTGTCCACCTGACGAAACTGAATGTGAATGAAGCATTGTTAGAAAATTTGTCTTCTTGATTAAAGTTGGTTCTGTGGTCGTAGAAACATGCCTGGAATTTTATCACATGTAGATTTTTTTGACGTTGAATAATTTGGAAAGTTTCCAGTGCTAAAGGTTTTTAGCTTTAGCTGTAGAGCAGAGCATTTGATAAGAAGAAGAACTGAACTTGATGGACTCAACAATGAACCATAAAAATGCCCTAATCTAGGGCTTCAAGGAATCAGAATCTTGCTCAGGTGAGTCCCTCTTAAAGCAGCATTGTAAAAATGACTGTCACTGATGACGCTCCATCTTACATGGTGGTTTTCTAGCAAGAGTCTAAATATCTCAAAGGAAATCCTGATCACCAGTATTTTCTTTTATTCACTTTGTTTTTCAGGCCTCCTTTCAATCTTCCCTCACCTATGAACAAGACCTCAAGATACCCAGACTCCTGTTTTTCAACACCAAAATCCTATTTGGCTTTAATTTATGCATTAAAAATAATTATATCACATTTCTCCATCTGTTTAGAAAGGTTCTTGTAAAAGAAAATAATGTTATTTAGTATGTTAAGTGTCTAAGGGATGCCACCAACACTGTGTAATTATGCTAATGGAAGCTAGTGTAACACATCAGACGGCTAGGTGACAATGGAAACACTTTCGTGTTCAAAGAAAATGCTAAATATTGAGATTGATGATAAACATTTGGTATTTTTATGACAAAACCAGATATCATATCATGTATTTCCTCATACACACAGCTTTCTGCACAACATTACTGACACCAAGAGGAAAATGTCCCTAAGAAGATGTATAGAAAATAACAAAAGTGAAAATGTTGGTGACAAGGGCAGTGCATATGGACCAGAAAATTTCAACATATGCCTTGGGGTTAAACAGGCACATGATGTCACTGTAAAATAAACTTCTATGGATGTCCAGTTTTTCGGCGTAATTTTGATCAAAGTCCTTTCTCAACAACAAACATTTGTCTGTAAGATTATTAAAAATGTCCATCCCGAAAGCCAACATACTACAAACAATCTGCTATAAACTGGACAAGAGAAATGGAACAAAGTCACAATAAAGTCTCAGTTCTTTCCACTCAAAGTCAAATAGTGCAAATCAAAAGTTCCAACTCTTTAAATTTGAAATTTAAGTTTTAAATAAACTTGAACAGATATAAAATGTATTTACAAAGCAATAGAAAAATATTCCTTAAATATTCTGAAAATATATATTTATCTGTAAGAAAAAGCAGCAAGATGTAGCATTTTACAGAAAGTGTTAATCCAGTATTCCAAATGATGACAGAATAGTTTATTTTTAATTCTCTTCTTTTTTAAAACAGAGCTTTTCGATAGCTGTTCATTGTACAAGAGGCATATGGGTTGAATGTTTTCTTATTACCCGATAGCTGCTTCAATTAACTTTTATTTTTTACATATTTTATAGTTATATTTCCACAAATGCATATATATGCTCTTACTCAATCTTTATTCTTATTAAATTACTATGTTATTATTATTTTGTTTTTAAAATAACCTTATTTACATGTTGAGAACAACACTTTTACAAATGTTGATAAAAAGACATTCTCCATTTGGACATGTTTTTTAGGAGTTGCTTTAAGTAGTTGTTCCTAAATCTTTGAAATGTGGGGGAACTGTAGTCTAAATTTAATAACAAAAGAGCTGCAGCCAACAACAGGATGTGACAGTCAAAAATTGTCACTGTGGGTGGAAATTATGTCAGTTTTCTTCTATGATTGACATAAACAGAATCTAAATGCGACCAAAGCTTTTTAGTTATTGTAAATATCCTATTATTGCAAAAAATATTTATTTCAAATTATTCTGCAACCTGGATAAAAACAGCAATACATCAAGAACAAATTGTGTGTAATTTACACTTTAAGATATCTGTCATCAATTTAAATTTTCCTCACACTTAAAAAGACAAAAGAGAACATATAAAGGACATCAGTCATCCTACCTACACACACACAAAGGAAACACAACAAATGGGTTACTACATATATA